>JABUQX010013672.1:0-22500 GCA_015478945.1 Trachelipus rathkii
GTACAGTGAGCTGCTACATCTAAGTACATTAGGTAAAAGAATAAGCTAAAGTCTAGGAAAGAGTATCGTACAAAATATTCGAAAGATAATCCCAGTCTGTTACCGCCTATCCCTACTCAGTATCCTATTAAAATTTGTGCAAACCTCTATCTCGTTCAAGACAGAAAATTCCACCCCTAGAGCTTCTGGTGACCATTCTTTCCTCCTTAATCTCTGCGACGGATCCTCTCTCTATTAACCTTACTATGAGTATACATTCGTCCATGTTGAAATTATGTAATAGGGTTCATATTGCTACCATTGTCCCAGGTGGGTCACAACCATTGCCCACCACTATACAAACCCCGCCATTCTTCTCTATTTCACCTATCATTTAGCACCTTTATTCTCGCCTCTTGCCATATCCTCACTTTTCTCTCTTGCAGACATCATGGCGGCTTACGTCTCTGACTCAATTTCTTGCTTGTTCTCTTTGTGGTCTTCTATAGTTCCGCCTGCGTCCGATCTAGCATCTCTCTCTTCCAGCTCACTCAGTCCAGCGCCACTTGAGTTGGAGACGCCGACTATCAGTCTCGCTGATTTCCTTTGCCTCTTTTTTTCTTCTCTCTTTTACCCACTTTGTCTTTTTTTTTTTTAAGCTTTCCTAGAAGTTGGTCCCACGAGCCTCGTACCCCTATCATACTAGCACCTCATTAGCCGTTCTATCTATATCCTCACACCTTATTCTTTCTAAATTCTTATTCCTCTTTTTCATTTATCTACTAACTATTTATTCTTCATTCGTATTCATCTTTACTATCTATTACTATTCTGCTTGGTATATCACAACTCCTTCTAAGTATAATTCGGTTCCTTTCATAATCCTTAACTTTTCATTATTGTCTTATCTTCTTCTATACATCCATATGCAAGTACTACCTATCAATAATAGATTCTTTCGTGTCCTTCATAATACTCATCTGAACAACCCTCTAACCCATGCTGGTTGTAGCTACTCTGCCTTTGTCTTGCATCTTAAGTTATTTCCTTAATTGTGTTTTTCGTTCGCCAGACACATTTTGCGTCCAGCTGTTGGCTCTTTCCGATTAAAATTGCTCTCATTCCTGCGCGGCCTTTGCCCCTGTCGTCCCGGCGCCGCTTACCAGGCGGCTCGACGCGGTTCACTATTGACACGCATTCATTTGGGATTGCACATAAGCGGCTCTTGAGATTTGGGGCTACCCGACATTTTTTTCGTGTCCTCGCCATCTCATCCGAATGTCCTGGGACCTCCTTCTTTTTCTAATTTTTTGTTTGAATGCCAGGCGACTTACTTTAACCTTTTTTACACTTTAACAAGTGTCTTTTGCACCTTCTCTTTTTTTTCTTAACCTGAATTTACTTTCCATGCCTTTTCCTCTCTCTGCTCTCTTCTCTACTCTCTACTATCTACTCTTCTCCTGGTCTCTTCCCTCCTCTCTCTCTCTATATCTTATATTTCTCTATATTATATCTCTAATAATATTATATTATATCTAATCTCAAATTATCATCTTCTTATTAATTAGATTATGAGGCGAGCACGCGAGAGCGAGAGGCGTGAGGCGAAGAAGCGAGAGCGGGAAAGAAGAAGGGAGAGAACGGAACAGAAAGTCTAAAATAATTTTAATATTGAAAGGACGAAATTCCATCTTTTTTTATATTCACATTAATTACCCCACTAGATCATTGAGTGAAACACATCTGTTTATTATTCTACTCTTTCTCATTCGATCATATCTTTTCTCTATTTTAAAAATAATAAACCGGCCAAATAACTAAAAATAAATTTTTTTTTTCAAAGATTTTAAACTACGGGGGATTATTTTTTTCCCGAAAGGGGAAAAAGAGAATGCGGGAAGTGTTCCACTTTTACAGTGCTCCACAATATTACCCATCCCAACTGTTCTGTTGGAATCTAATTTTTTAACTTAAATACACAAATCCTTAAAACTTGGTAAGTTATCTTTGAGGAACAATAATAATTCTGTGTTTTCGGGCTGGGGAGATTATAGGTTGACAAAATGGAAGATGACACATTTTTGCGTTGCATTGAAGCAAGTATGCTCAACGACTTAACTTTACAAGGCATCGGCCGATTCATTGCTTATCAGTCAGAAGGCTTCTTTTTTCCAGTATGTATAAATTGAATGTTTTTAGATTTTAGTTGATAATATCTTTTTCGGTATCATTACTAGAAGAATTTGCTCATGGCCTTATGATAAATTATTGATGGGAAGTTGAAGGGCCATAGTATATTAGTTTATATAGTGTTAAGTGTTTTTTAGTTTTTGATTTAAGAGTTTTGCCATTTGTGTTTTGTATGTTTCAGCATTTTTTGGTGCATTGTTTTATATATAAGGGTTCAATGTTTGTGGTTGTGGCATATATCTTATTATACCAAAAACAATGTTTGCAATTTCTTCAGAGAGTTTTTTTAGATTATTCATTTCATCTGCTCTTACATGGGATGAACATTTTTTATTACTTGATATTTGGTAATAAAATTTCGTATTGTATTGGATAAAAATTTCGATACGATAAGATAATAAATATGCGAAATGTTTTTTCAATCTTTATAGTGGTCCTCTCTAATAATTATTTCTATCTATATATTATATAATCTTATGTATATATACTATATAATATATATATACAATCATATATATTATATTATATCGATATATATGTTATATTATATATTTAATTATATGTCTATATATATATTAGATTATAATTAAGCACGTAGTTAGCTAATTACATACTTCTAGAATAATGTTGGATATCAGTCGAGATGAAATTACTGATACTGCATATAATGTACAGGCTCTTTGTAAATATATCTACTCTACTTGTTATTAGTCATTAAAACCATTAGTGCATTGCTAAAAGTATCTTTGATCTTTTTTTCTTTCCATCCCTGGTATCTATAATTGCTCCTCTTGCTCCTTTTCTTTTTATTAGTCTAAGAAGATAACTTTGCTGACAGTAAGGTATTCTAAATACATCTTAGATGGAGACATTACTGCAGTAAAAGTTTAATTTCCAATTGATCTTTAGGCTCTCTTCTTTATATTTTCATTGTCAAATTGTTTTCATTAGCAAGCGTTAAATTAATCTGTAAATAATGTAGATTCCAATAATAGATTATTTTAATTAGCGTCAAGATTCTTTTTAAGATACCCATAATTGATATATATAAAGTTCTTTTTTCTCTCTCACTCTTTCTAGTTTGTATTATTCTCTGGTTCTTAATATATTATCATCTTTCTATTTTCTTTTTCTGTCTTAACCTTTCTCCTTCTCTTTATTTCTTTACTTTCTAATCGTCTCTTCTTTCTTCACTCTGCTGGGTGACTGGCCCATTTTGATTCGCACTGGGCTTCCGTGTGTGTGGGCATGTTTGCTCATGAGCATTTCTGTGCTTGGCTTCGACTCGTTCTTGTGTGTGCCTTCGCACTGCGACTTCGCACTCCTGTCGCTGCTCGATTTCGGATTGCCGCCTCTTTCACGCCTTTTTCCCCCTTCTCCCTCCCTTGCTCCTCCCTGTTTTTCCCTCTTCTATCGTGTGATACTATACATTAATTCGGGTTTTTTTCCTTTTTTTTCTGTGGCTTCTCATGTTTCTCTTCCTGTTACAACTTGTCTTATCTTCTTTTTTCTCTCTCTCTGTTCACTCTCCTCCTCTATTCTCTTCTTCTTCTATCTCTCTCTTTCCCCTCTTCATTTCTTCTTCATCTTCTCCTGTCTCTATCTACTCTCTCTTGATCATTTGACGTCATTCTTCCTCTCCTCTCTCTTTACAGTTTACATCATTTGTTTTCCTGTTTTTCTCTCCTCCTTTTACTCCCTTTTAGCTTCTTCTCATATTGCCCTTTATTCACCTTTTCCCTTTTCACTTTTACCTTACCCCTTTCCCTTTTTTCTCATTTTCCTTTATTCATTTTCTCCATGGTTTCGGGAGTCCTTTGATTTTCCTTTGTTGTCTGTTGCTACTCTGCTTGCCTTTGATTGGCTTTCCGCCTCTGTGCTTGGTTCTCCCTGGCGGGCCTGGTTTTCTTCCGTTTTTTGGGTTTTTTTTTTTTCTTTTTGCGGTGCTTCTTCTTTTTGGCCTTCTGTTGACTCCCCCCTCGACGATTTGATCGCTTCGCTGGGCTTCTCTGCTGCCTGTGTGCCTGTTTCGATTCCGCCTTTGCCTTTCGCCTCTGTTCGCACTTGCTCCCTCCCTGCTATTCGCTCTCCTCCATCTATTCTTCATTCTGGCCTACTCTTTCACTGTATAGCTCTGTTCATTATTCTTCTCTCTTGCTAGTCTCTCTTTCTTCATTTCTCTTTCTTCTCTTCTTTTTATCTCTTCTGTCATTTCTCTTCTGCTCTTCTCTCTTATCTCCTCTTCTTACTGTTCTTTTGTGGCTTCAATTGACTCCTCCCTGACATTGTCTTCCGCGCCGCTTTCCTTGGATGCTCTTTTTCCGGGGTGCGGCCTGGCTGGTACTTAACCTTTTGCTTTCATTTCTTCTCTTTTCAAGGTACTTTTTCTCCGAGTGCGTCTTATCCCTTCTCTCTTTATCTTACTCTTTTGTTTTCTTTTTCCCTGATTTTTTCTTTCTACTCTCGAATCCTCTTCTCTTCGTCTCTTTCTCGGCTTTTGCCTTATGTCCAATCGTCGTATTTTACTCTCTCTCTCGTCTTCTTTCTTCTTCTCTTCTGTTTTTATCGTCTCTATCGTGAGCTCTCTTATGATATTTTCTCGTCTCTTTCTCTCTTCTAATTTCTCGTTTTTCGTGTCCACCCACATTTTTTTTTCGAACATTCATTGCAAATTTTAAACAATTACTTGCATCATTATTCCTCCTGGTTTCCTCGCCTCTCTATCTTCTCTATTCTCCTCTCATTTATCGCTCTTTCCTTTCTCCCTTATTTCCTTATCTCTCATCATCGCTCACAGGCACACCCCTTTTCCGGTTTACCTTCGTCATCACTCCTTCCTCGACTTACCCATTCCTCCTTCCCGTTGTGTTCCGCCCGTTTCTATTTCCACCTCGTGCAGTCGGGCCGACAGTAATCCCCTGTCTTTCGCGCGGATTCTGGCTGTGCCCTTCCTTCCAGGTCCTTCCTCGTGTCTTTAAGTGATAAGTGATTTTCCATATACTTTGCCTCCACCCTTCTCCCTCGTTTCTTGTTCCTTTCTGTTTTTCGGGTCTTATTGCTACTTGATCCTTTTTCTTTTTGGTGTTGCTTTCTTGCTCGTATCTCGACGCTCTTTATCTTTCCGCCCTGCTCTCTCTTGCTTTTTTGCGGCGCCGATTCTGGTCTTCTTTCGCTCCGAGCGTGATTTTTCTTCCTCCTTTTTGTTGTTTTGCCTCGCTTTTTGCCTTACTTCCCCATTTTTCTTTTTATTCTCTTTAATTTTTTCTTCCTGCGTTGCGCCCTTTTTTCTTGTCCAGCTTTACCCTTTTGGCCACTCTCTTTTGCCGTTCTGTGTCGGGGCGTTTCGCCGGGCTGCCTGCGCGTCCGGGGTGTCGCGCTTTTTTCCACCGTCCCATGCAAGCCTTGTCCGCTTTCCTTTTTGGGCCTTCTTTCTTTCTTATTTTCCCCCACCAAACAGTCCCTTTAAGCTACCCTTAATATTCTTTGCGGTTTTTTTTTCCCCATCACCTTTTCTTTCCTTCTTCCCTGCTTTTTGGCTTTCTTCGTCCGGCTATTTTTCAGGGGCCCTTTTTTCTCCGTGCCGGTCTTCCTCTCTGCTTCACGTGAGCCGTTATAGCCGCGCCCACGTTGCTCCGGCTTTCCGTCGCGCTCCCTTGTCTATTCATCGCACTGTCAGCGGTTCTTCCTCTGCGGCCTCTGGTCATGGCGCCGGCTTTCATCCTTCTTTTCCGATCTTTTCCTTGCTCCTTTTTCTTTTGGTCTTCCGCGGTACCTTCTCTCCATGTCTCGCCCTCCAGTTTCCTGCGTCTCTTCTCTTGTATATGGCCCGTTTTCCTCTCCTTCTCTTATTCGGCTGTCTTCCACGTTGTTGTCGTTATCATTTCTCTTTTCCCTTTTTTTTTCCCTCCGCTTTCAGGCTTAATCTTGCCCGTTGGCGCGGCCGTTTATATTATGCCCTCTTTTTTTCTTCCCCGCTTCTTCGCCCGCTCTCTTTTTTCTCCACGGACTTCCGCCATGCTTCTTCCCCTGTGCAGGAGTTTCCCGTTAATTTGTCACGTGTTGCGTCGCTGCCTCACTCGTGTTCTTTTTCCTTTTTGTTTCCTTTTCTCCTTGCTTCTCTTTCCTTTTTTTCGTTTTTTCTTTTCCTTTCCGGCTTACCGGCAGCTTCCCCTTGGGTATCGTATGTTTTTCTCCAGCAGACAATGCTTCACTTGGTCTATCCATCTTCTCTTCTCTCTACCGTCACTTTAGTCCTGGTTGACAGTCCTTCGTGCTGACGGTTACACCCATGCTGCTTCCACCTTCACGGCCTTTCTTTTTGTCTATGTTTTCCATCTTTTCCCCTCATGTGTTATTTTGGCACGCGTCGCCCTCTACTTCCAGGTCCTCCCCCCCTCTGCTGGCCCCCCCCGCGGTCTCCCCAGTTTTTTCTTCTGGTTCTCTCTTCTCTCATCTCTTTTTAAAACCTTCATATCTCTCATTATCCTAAGTAATAATCTTCTCGCTCGATTCTTTCTCTTCTGTTCTCTTTCTGTCTTATCTCTTCTTCGTTCTTCTCTCTATCTCGTCCTTATTTTTTCTCGTATCCTATATACACGTAACTCTATTGATCTTATCTTCTCTTCTCTCTCTCTCTCTCTCTATCTTTCTATCTCCTCTTACCCATTCTATTTTTTATTTTTTCTCGTACTCATCTCTCTATATCATTCTCTATCTCTTCTGTCTCTTTCTCTATTCTATTTCCTTTCTCTATCTATCTCCTCATCTATCTCTCTCTCAGCTTTCTTCTTCTTCTGTCCTCTCTTTACTCTCTCTCGTTCTCTTCCTATTTATCTTTCTCATCTTTTGTCTCTCTGCCTGTTTTCCCGTTTTGCCTTTCTCCGCGGTTGCTTTTTGCTTTGTGCGCGATCCCCGCATCTTTGCGTCTCCTCCGGGTCGGTCTGGCCTACCCTTGACCCCTGTTCTTTCTCCGCCCTCTTTATTGGTCATCAGCCCTCCATATCTTCTTATCTATCTTCATCATGATCTCTCTCTATTTATTCTCTCGTCTCTCGTTCATTTTTGTTAATTTTCGCTCTTATCTCTCTCTATACTTCTTATCTCTTCAGTTTCTTCTCCTCTCTCCTCCTTTCCTTACTATTCTTCATACTCTCCTCTCATGCGTGTGTGGTTTCTTGTTGGTCATTTGTCTGCGTGTGTTCTTCATTCCCTGCCACTTTGCTCTTCTTTTGCGCCTTCCTTCGCACGGATTTTCTGCTTGCTCATTTTTTTTCGCTTCACCCCAGGTTTTCTTCTCTTTCATGTTTGATTTTTTTCCGGTCTCCTCTTCCTTTTTTTTTCATCAGTTCCACAACTGTTGCTATTGTTATCGCCCTTTTCTTAGTTTCCCCCCCCCCCACCCATCCACCCGCCCCTACGGCCGTCCACCCGCTTTCTTCTTTAGATCTTCCACGGTTGGGTCTTGCACCTTATTCTTGTGCTTCTTTTGCGTTTTGCTTGCTGCTTTGCCTTTTATCTTCTTCTTGCTTCTTTCTTTTTCTTTCTAACGTTAAAGTCTTTGTTACTCTTATCGTGGCTTCTTCTTTTTGCATGTCTTTTATTGATTTTTATTTTTTTATTTAATTGACTATTGTGCTTCATTATAAAAGCTTCTTAATTTCTCATCCTTATTCTCTTCTTCTTTCTTTCATTTTTTTGGGGGGGTCGACTTAATTTTTTCTGTCTCAGCGTCTGCTTACGTCCGCGTTGCCCACTGTCCGCTTTTGTTGTTATCCTATGGAACGGCGGGCCTTTGTTGCATCTTTGATCATGGTGCGTGCTGCTAATCTTCTCCCACGGCAAACGGTTATTTGCTTGCCGTTACTTTGTGTCCTGACGCCTAGTTTTACTTCCGCGCGTCTATCCTTAACGCTGGTTTTGCTCCGTTCCGCGCTCTTGCTTTCTATTCTCCCCCATTGGTCGTTTTTCTCGGTCGCTTTTTTCGACCCTGGTCTTCCCATTGTCTTTATTCCCACCATCCCTGTGACCAGCTCGTCATCTTCCCCTGCTACTCGGATCTAACCGCGTTCAAAGCGCCATTTTCTCCACCGTGATGTCCTGGCGCATGCGATTCCAAAACTGAATTCGCTGCCGTGGCGGAGGCTGCTCTTGCTTTTTCGGGGCGCATCTGCCCCTTTAACACATCCCGGGCGCCTTTTCCCCAGACCGCTCTTGGCGTGGGAATCTTGGCGTTCCCCCTTGTCTCTTTACCCGTTCCTTTCCCGTTTGCCTTGTTTTATCGGATTTGGCCTTTCTCATCTTCTTCTTTTCTTCTCCTGCTCTCTTTCTTGCTCCGCCTCTGGGTTCTTGCTTTTTGCAAATTTGGGCGCCTTTTTCAGTGTCCTCACTGGCCCTCGCGACTCGCCTGCCCGCGCTCGTGACCTCTTTTGGCGTGCTCCTTTGTTGCAATGAAGTTTTGCCGCCTCATCTTACTCTCCTGGTAGCTGTCTGCTGATCCCATTTCTTTTTTCCCTTTTATGGTCCATGACCTTTACTTACTTCGTACGTCATGCATCTATGGTTTCTCCTTCTCTCTCTCCGTGCACTCGTCATTGGCCTTGTTTTTTTTCCCTTTTATCTTTTCTTTGTCCTTTGTCCTTGTCCTTGACTTAACCCGTCGCCGCAGCTTGTGCCTCCTGTTTGCTCAAGCATCAGTTCTTCTCTTGCGGCCATTTGTTCGCCCTCATTTCCTCGCTTAGCCAGTTCCTGTCTAATGCTGGAGCGGCTGTCGTTTATCTGTCGATCTGGATGGGGCTTACTCGGGCCATGCGGCTTTTTTGCCCTTTTTGCCCGGCTTTCTGCGCTCGCTTTTTTCCTGCTTGACCTTTTTTGGCCCGTTTACTTTTTTGGCCCTTGCTATTTGTTTGCTCGCTTTGGTCTTCCCACGCTGGGTCCTTTTGGCCCACTTTTTTCATGTTCGTCTTTCGGGGGACGTGTTTTTGAGCCTCCTTTTTTTGAGCCTTTTTTGGCGCCTCAGTTTTTGCGCGCTCCTTTTTTTGGCGCCTTTTTTGGGCCCTCTTTTTTGGCAAAACCCTTTTTTCGCCCTGCACTTTTGGCCCCCTAACTTATTTCGGGGCCCCCTCATTTTCAACGCTCTTGTCGCGCCAGGGTGCGCCCCGGTTGCCGGTCGCCACGTGTACGTCTCCTCTGTTTTCTATGTCGCCTCATTATTTCTTCGCCCGGTGGCATTTTTTGCGGTCCTTTTTGGCCTAAACTTTGGGGCTTAGCCTTTTTTGATTGTCCTTTCCGCTGTTTGGAAACTGCTATTTTGGGCTTCTTGGCTTTACTGGGTTTTTTGGCCCGCATTTTGGCCACTGTGCCGCCGTCCTCTTTCGTATCCCTTGTGGCCTGGCCTCCTTACATTGACCACTACAGTGCGGTGCGCCGAGCACCCCCCCACCACGCTAACCCATTCCCAGAAACCCCCCCAACCCACCCCTTACTTATACACTAGCTTCCTAAATGATTAATATTCCCCTAGCCTTCCATTTACCTTAATACCAGGGGCGTGCGCACCACTCACGCAGTGTCTCCCTTGAGATCCCCATGGGTCCATTTGGCCCGTAATTTTTTTGTCCTCTTTAGGTGCCTATTTTGTTGACAGTGTTAACCTTGGTTTGCCGTGATCTTGTAGCTTTTGATTGTCATAAATACGATGGGTCTTTTGGAGGCTTCGTAATTTGATGGGTTTGAGTGGTTCAATATCGTAGAGAAGTATCTAGTGGATGTTCTATTAGTGTTGCTATGATTTTCTATGAGTGGGTGAGTGCGGGTGAAGTGCAAGTGAGTGATGAGTGGCATAGAGTGCCAGTGAGTGCAATGAGTGCCAAGTGAGTCCCAAGTGAGTGAGTGCCACAGTGCCGACTGAGTGCCACTTTTTCAGCTTTAGCTCTGACCGAATAGTGTATGGGTGTCTTACCTAGGTATGGTATGAGGATCGATTGTGATATTTAATTGCCTGAATGGCTTCCTAACTATGAGTTAGTCTTTTTCTAAACAGTTTGTATAACACATATGAACTTATAGCGCTTAACCTCTCCTAGACATTCATACATATCACCTACCTTACCACATGCCCGAGTGCCTTAACTACTCAAGTCGATTTTTGGTTAGCATTACTGCCGTCAGGCATTATGCGAGCATTGGTGCTAGCTTATAGCTAGCATTTGATCTCGCATTTTGGCTCAGCATTGATGATTCATACGTTATGATGATTCTTTGATTGGTGATCTATCTACATAAGACAGAGTTAATAATATATGGTTTAACTATGATTATAAACTGATATAACCAGGGACGTGCGCATGTTCTCCGGTGAAGGCTGCAACCCCGCCCCCGGCAGGTGTGAACTTATCGCGTGTTCCCGGCGCGTGGCGCCGCAAGGCAATTTTTCCGTGCCGCCCGCGTGGCCGCGGGAGGCGCTATTTTATTTCGCTCCCGGCGATGAAAAGTATATATATTTTAGTCATTCCATTTTTAATTTCAAAATATACCCATTCCAAAGAATTTTTTACAGATATCTTGAGTGGCTTTTTTATTATTATACTTATACATTTTATTAAAAATTTGCTTAACCTATTTTAACTCTGTACTATATATTATTTTAAAACATACATTTATACATAACTACTGCGCATCAACCCAATATTTTTACAGGCCCATTATATTTTATTTATAAAATTTTTAAATCTGTTTTAAGTAGAAGAAATTCAGAGTGTCTGATTATTACTTTTTATTTTATACATTTGTACGTTCCCTATCAACGATTAACATTACATACTTTAAAGAAGTAAATCAGTAAAAATAGTGTTACCTAACACTTAGGGGGGGTTAGTATGCTTGTGTTTTACTGTCGGTATGTTTAACCCTTCTGTTTACCAATGTTTACCAATGTTTACCAATTTTATAATCCTGTTACTGGCTTTAACTTACATACATTAATACCTTAAAGCATATGATAAACATTAGAGGTGTTTATACCTAGGGGTGATTAGTAGCTTTTGTTTATTACCTCGTCCTTTGCAGAGAATTCATGTGGCTCAACTTTCTCACCTTTCCTGTTTAACTTTCTAGCTTGCAGCTTACTTTCTGCTTATGGGTTTAGAACTCACATACATTTTACTGATACTTGGGAGGTAAGCGTAAAATCATAGAGGTGTTAACCGTACAGATTAGGGGGATTAGTATGCTTTTGGTTTACTGCTTTGACTGTTTAAACTTTCCTGCTTTAAGAACTGGTTTCTTTTTGCTTTACTGGGCTTGTACTTTCGCTGCTTCATGGCTTTACTTTATGCTATTAAATCTGGATATAAACTTTCTGCTTTCTGTTTTCTCATATGTTGTTACCCTCTTTAGGGCTATTGATAGGAGTATTATAAAGATGTTTTTTTATCTCTTTTATTCTACTATACTCAGATTAATTTTATTATTCGCTTTTATTTTTTTTCTTATTATTTTAGTTTATGTTTTATATTTTTATTTTATATAGTAGTGTTATTTATTCTTGCCTATTGTTTATTATTATTTAGAAATCACAACACCACACCACCAAATCAGCCCCTAGACCAGACACCAACACAGCAATTCAACTGTTCATCAGTATTCTATTATGCTTTATACCCATTACTATGACACTTTCTTTCCCATAAGACTTATTTACCTTCGCTCACACGATTTATTGAACATACATTTATATACTCAGAACAATTTAGTTTAAACCCCAGCTAGATTTCTTACCACTGATGGTAGTTACTTCCTGACAGCCTGATTTATTAACTCATGATTTACTTACCTTCAAACCCAGATTTAATTACCACGGGCCAGATTTTTAGTCCGACAGTTTTGTTACATCGACCTGTACTTTACACTCACGCAGATTTACTTACAGTCACCCACAGATTTACTTACCACATATACGTTGATTTATTAAAAATTTATGTTTTAATTCAATACATAATTTATTAATATATTTAATATATTAAATTTTTAAAGTTGTCTTTAAAATGATAGCAAATGGAAATTTTGGAAAATGAATGCAGGTTATAGATATACTTTTTGCTTATACAATTTTATATATTTTCAGTTTAAAATAATTTTGAACCTAAATTTTATAGAATATTTAGTTAAAACTATTTTATCTAACGTAGTTAGACTAATGAAATAAGTAAATACAGGTTAGCTTAGCGACCTTACCAAGTAAGCATGTTTTGTTTTTGACTTACGCTTTACATATTCTTTACCTGTATAAGTATATAACTACAATAAGTTTTGCTCTGCTAAAAATGTGTGTATTTTATTTTAAAATCTTTTCTAAGTTTTATTTAAAAATAACATTTTCATTACTATTATAATTATTCGCTTCGATGTTTTAAATATTTCAAGTTTTTAATAATTGGGATTTTTTTATTATTATTTTATTTTATCTATGTAACATTGACCTCCATCAGAGAAACCACAACCCGCTCTTAAGATCGAAACTGACTGATTCTACTCTTGAAAGTGTGTTAATAATAACTTGGTTCTATTTTAGGGATATCTTTTTTGTAAGCCGGGGCGATTTGGTATTCCGGTCAAGAATATATTTCAACTGATAGGTTGTTTCTGTAAGGATGTGGTGCAGTAGTTTGGGCTATTTAGGTATAATTTGAGGATAAATTTTTGTATCCGGGCTGAGATTTAGCTAATACGTAGGGTAAAGGTAGTTCAGTTATGAAGAATGAATCATTTATTATTTTTTTATATTTTCAACCTGACGCTGCTGGATCGGGTAGTTGCTTTAGAGGCAGACGGAATGTTTTACCGTTGTTCTTGTGCGTGGCAGAGTTCTTTATCTCTATATGCGTCGTTGTGGATTGGTCGACGGATTAATTTTATGCGTTTTTTGGGTTTTACCGTTGTAAAAAATGTTTTTTCATATCTGATTATCTGATTGGATGAAATAAAATTATAATGTTAGGTATGGGGGATGTATTTGACTGGTTTGCTTGTGGGGGGAATATTAGTGTGAAAGCTTCTGTTGCTGAGGATGTTTAGATGATCTAGATGTTATTAAATGAATTCCTCTTTGGTAGTAAAGGTTTTTGTTATGCTGCTTTTTGTTGATCATTATATTAAAAGGGGGTTAATAAAATATGATTTTGGGGGTTTTGCAGTGAGTAAATGGAGTCAATCATAAAATTTGGGTTCTGGGTGGTTTTCAGGGGTGTGTGCTTCTTGAATTAGTGCTATGTGGATGTTGTGTTGTTGGGGTTGCTGTTCGCAGTGGCTCCAACTTCACCCTAATTTATATAATTTAGTACATCACTCTAGTGCATCAATGTGTGTCTGGTACATCCATCAAGATATATATGGGTTATTATATATGTTATATTTCAATCTTTATATTGAATCTATATCGAATGTATTGAAAATAAAAGATTTTAGTACCGAAATTATAATTTTAATTTCTATAAAAATTTATTAGCAAAAATATTGAAAAAATACATTATGTAATATAAAAAGAAAATCATTAAATAAAATAAAGGCATGATGGGGTGATCTGAGGATGTGAAGTATAATAATAATCTAATAAAAATATAATATAATAATAACTAATAATAATAATAATTTAATAATAATATGATTATAAGAATAATATAATAATAATATAATATCAATATTAATATAATATTAATATATAACTAATATGCATCATTATTACGTGATAAATGATTAAAATTAAATTGTATTCGTAAACTGTATATAATAATAATATATATAATTAATAATAAATATAATAATAATAATATATAATATATAATAATAATAATATATAATAATAATAATTAATTATTTAGGAATAAATTATTAAAGGGAAAATATTTGAATAAATTATCAATAATTATTTATTTACATTTTAATATTATATTATTATATATATATATTATTTAAATTATTTATTTTATTATATATTTGTTTATTATAGATAGATACGCTATCATAAAAGAAACAATTTTACCACCTTAAGACTAAACGAAATCAAATATAAATACAGCAGTTTACGTCCGAAGACAAGTACAACGTCTCTCCTCAGAACTTAAAGGATAAAATTATTTCTGACAAAAAATATAATTTAAAAAATATGAATATAAAAAATGAAGCAAATTAACAGATGGCAAATTTTGCTTTCATTTTTATATTTCATATTTTAATTGTATTATTTATTTTGTCAAATTATTTATTTCCATTTTAAGTTCTGAAGGAGGAGACGTTGTACTTGTCTCGAATCTTTACTTTGCTTGCTGTTTATTTTAAATATATCATTTGATTCCCGTCTTAGTTCTTCAACGCTTATTTAATACTTGTTTCTACTTTATAAGAGCAAGTTTGATTGATATTTTGCAGATATATATTTTCACAATTTTATATGTATATATATATTATACAAAATTATATATTATCAAATTCTATATTCCTTTTTATATATATATTATTTATACTATATATAATATATATATATTAGTCTTGTTACCGGTTATTAAAATATTATAGTATTATATATATATAATTATAAATATTATATATATTTTATATATATATATATATTACTTAGTTACAATTATTATATACTATAGTATATATATATATTATAATATATATTGATATATATTATAATATAATATATATATATATTATATATATTATTATATATAATATTATATATATATATAATATTTATATTTGAGTTTGAATCAAGAGCTGTTTTCAACATCAAGCTCTGTAATTATATAAGTGTGATATATTTGAAAACCACTTCAAAATAGATCAGGATCTTCAAGAAAAAAAAATAACTAACGAGAAACAGAGTTTAGGTTTCCAGACATTATCCTTGGTCTCTCTTTAGAAACTATAATAATTTTTACAACATTTAATTAAAACAATAGTAAAAAATTTGATCAGAAAAAAATTATTCACGCAAAAGCGGAAAGAGTGGCGTTACTTCATAATCTTTCTCATCTTTCAATTTATTCCACCGAAATTGTGAATAAACGAAAACTGTATAAATCTTATAAACAGTTACCAACCCAGTCATTAATAACATTAATTGGAATGGCTCATAATTTATGTTTCGTTCCAAGATAAATTTTAATAACTTATTGAGTTCCTTTCTCCATTTCTACTAAACAGTGGTTTACGGATTTTCAATTTTTATCATCACAAAAATTTATTTCAAGATGATATTAATACTGCTTTTTAATAATTATTTTTATAAGATAAAAAGGATTAAAAATGTGACGCCTCTGATCTTTTTTTTTTTCTGTCGTTTTTTTTTTTGCTGAATTTATAATTTCTTGTTGTTTATTTTCAATATTTTTAATTTTATGGTTTTTAATAATGTAAAAAAAATTTAGTTCTGAGCAGACCAAGGATATAACGTTCTTCCGAAACGTTAAACTTGTTGCTCGTTAGGTAGTTACCTTGTTAAGATTTTTCTTATTTGTTTTCATCATTAAATTAAGTATTTCCTTTGACACAGATTCATTTTGGTCTAATACCACGCAGTATTCCGCTAAGTTGAGTACATATACAGCGTAGTATATTATATTATAATATTATATATTATATGTATCATATATATATTATATATTTGTCATTTCGTATTATATTATATATTTATATATATATTTATATAATATAGTATATATTTATACTCTCCCTATATATATAAAATATATTATATATATATATATAATTATATAAACTATATAATTATTATTTATTCTATATTATAGATAATATTATATAATATATTAATATTTATATATAGTATATAATATATATTATATATATATATAGTAATAATTATATATATATTATATATATATATAATATATATAATATATTTATATATAATTATATATATATTATATATATTATACTACATATATATATTATTATATTTTATATATATTTAATTATATATTATATATATATATATATATAATTATTTACTTATATATTTATTATCTTATATATATTTATATATATAATATTATATATAAAGGGGAGAAATATGAAAAAACAATATCTTTAATTGGAGAAATAATTGAAATATGATTTCCGGAGAGACAATTATCTAGTAATGATAATAATTAATCCACTTATCCCTTTTATTATTCCTGTATTGATAAATTAATATTTCTAAGAATTTTTGATTATCTATATCAAATGAAATATAAAACAATAAATAATAATAATAATAATAATAATAATAATAATAATAATAATAATAATAATAATAATAATAATAATAATAATAATAATAAATAATAATAATAAAAATAAACAATAAGATAAAAAATAACGAATATATGATATCGCATAACACTTAAGTATATTATAATCATAATAATAATAAATATAATTAATATATAATATAATATAATAATAATAATATTATAATAAAAGGGAAATTGCTGTCTACAACGATTATCGCATTAAAAACAAGATGTTAATCTAATATACTATAATATATAATCATATAATAATTATAATATGAATAATAATGAATAATAATAATAATAGTAAAATGTTCATGAAAAGTTAAAATAAAATAAATTAACGATAATATAATGATAAAAATAAATTTATGAATTGGAAGCCGAAAAACAAGGAAAGGAAAAATTATGAAGGGTAAATATAATATTATATTAAATAATTTTTAAAGTTCATTAAGAAAAAAATTAATTATTTTAATTTTTTAAGCAATTATGTATTTAAATTTATAATTAATTTAATTATTTTTTTAAACCAAATATTTTTCATTCTTATCGAGTTTAAAATATTCTATTCGAGAGCTTATAAAAATATAAATTTATAAACTATTTGAAAATATAAAATTTATTATACAAGCATAATAATCCAGTATAGTAATAAAAAATATTATTCACTCTCATTATTTTTATTATTTATATTAATAATATATTACATATTTTTTTATTAATTTGCATATTTTTGAAATTAAGTAGTACCTAATATTTAGAAATCTTGACGATAATATTCAAATATTGTATTTATTCACTAGATATCATATTATATTAATATTATATTATAATATATTATATATTATTATATTATTATATTATATTGTATATTATTATATTATATATCATATTATTTCTATTTCCTCTATAGCTTGTACTTCCTTGTGTATGAAATCAAACCAAAAATATGTTTCAGCAACAATAATAAATCATAGAAAATAAATACTTAAAATCTTCTGATTTAAAAATCCAATTAAAATTGATTTTAATGTTTAATTCAGACTAGGGTTGGTCGACGCACCAGGTGCGGTGCGGTGCGGTGCGGTGCGGTGCGGTGCGGTGCGGCTGACGGGCGCCACCCACAAAATCCGGTACGTTGATGTGCAATTTTTTTTAAAATTAGAGGTGCGGTGCTTATCGCGCGGTGCACATTGAAACATAGAGGTGCGGTGCGGCAAAAATGACTTGCGGTGCGGTGCAGTGCGGTGCGCCAAATTCTGGTGCTCGGCCAACCCTAATTCAGACTATTATCCATGAAACAAAAAATGACAATTTTCGATTAGGTCTTCAAATTTAGAAGAAATCTATTAAAATGGTAATAATGATTGAATATAATGGATATTAATTTCATTTTCATTTGATAAAGATACTTTAAAATACTTTAAAATATCTTGATTTTTTTTTAATAAAATTTAATCCTAAATAATATAATAATAATTAATAATAATAATATATACATATAATATAATAATATATATATATAATATCATAATAATATATAATAATAATAATAATATACATAATATAATGAATATAATAAGAATAGTAATAGTTAATAGTAATAGTAATTTTAAACAATTTAATACAATAGCAGGGATAGAAAGTTTAGGAAGTATTAATAATAACAATTTAATATAATAATAATAATAATAATTAATAATAATAATAATAATAATAATATACTCTCTCTCTCTAATAATACGGCAGTTAACTATTTCTACTGGTACGTGAGGAGATGAGATAACATTTTATCTACATATTATATTATTGAGACCTTCCCATTCCCCGCACACTTTACAATCTCGTGGAAACTGTAAGGGCTGAATGCACCACCGTGGAAGAAGAAAGAAAAGACCATTTCCAAATGAAAAGGAAAAGTTCCTCGAAACCGTTGCTTTCCGCTATCATGGTACAATGGTAGAGCGAGGGCCAGGGTTCGATCTTTAATTTCAATCATTGGTAGCAATTACCTAGAGAAGTTCGTATCCTCGAATAGAGCAGTGACCGTGAAGCGCAAAGAAAACGGGATAAAGAGAAGAAGCAAATTTCAGAGATTAGAGGTATAATGCATTATAATGTATGACTTGCATTGTACCTGAACGAACATTACATTATCTCAGATGAATAATCTCAAGAGGACTGAGAAAATAATCTCTAAGAATCCTCAGATCCTCGAATGAATAATCTCAAGAAGACTGCGAAATAATTTCTAAGAATCCTTCCTTGGATGAATAACCTCAAGATACTGCAAAATAATCTTTAAGAATTCTTCAGATCCTCGGATGAATAATCTCAAGAGATGCGAAATAATCTCTAAGAATCCCTCCCTTGGATGAATAATCTCAAGAGGACTGCAAAATAATCTCTAAGAATCCCTCAGATTCTCGGATGAATAATCTCAAGAGGACTGCGAAATAATCTCTAATTATAGCTCAGATTTTCGGATGAATAATCTCAAGAGGACTACGAAATAATCTCTAGAATCCTTCAGATCCTCGGATAAATAATCTCAAGAAGACTGTAAAATAACTTATAAGAATTCCTTAGATCCTCGGATGAACCCCGTTTCCATGAAGACGATAAACTAAAATCTATAATAACACTGACTGTAAATTCTTCAAAAGGAAGATTGTTTATCAGTTCCTTTAAAGTTTAAACGAACAGCAAAAAAGAAAAATTATATTTACATGAAAATGAAATAACTTCTGCCTGTGTGCCAAATAAGTTTAGATATAGTCACGCAATAAAGAAAATTATAATAATGACGATAATAATAATAATAATAATAATAATAATAATAATAATAATAATAATAATAATAATAATAATAATAATAATAATAATAATAATAATAATAAATGAGGGCTAATCTAATAGTTACACATGAAAAAAATGCCTTTTTTTTTAATGAAAATCTAAATTTAAGTATTCTAAATGACTAGATAAATTTAAACACATTATTTCATAAGCATTAATAAATAATAATATAATATAATATAAGAAATAATAATCTAATATACTAATATAATAATAAATAATAATAATATATAATATAATATTATTATAATTAATTATAATAATTATAATAATTATATATTATAATAATAATAATAATTATATATATTATATATATTTATATTATTATATATATATATAACATATAAATATATTTTTTTTGTATTTTTATTTTAAAATTTTTTTTATTTTATTTGTTTTTTTATTATTTATTAGATTATTTAAATATACTTATATATATATTTGATTATATATGTTTATATGATATCTTTTATTATATTATATAAGGTAGGGGAAAAAAAAAAAAAGTCCGGAACATTCCGATTAGTCTTCAAATCTTACAATGTAATAAGCGCGTGTTACGGGAGATGTGTGCGCAAACAGGTAAAGACGTGTATCAGTAGCTTATGAAGGTGCTGAGCATGTGTCCGTGTTTGCAATTCTGTTTGCTTTAGGGCATTGTCGTTGGGCGTTGTTAGAAAGAGTGTTAATCAAGAATTGAGCCATTTGGGCAGAGAGCAGACATTAAATTCTGTGCCAAATTGTTGAAAACCTTTGCAGAAACATTCAGTTTGTTAAAGGATGTGTATGGTGATGAATCATTATAGCAAACCAGAGTTTACGAGTGGTATAGGCGCTTTAAAGATAAACGGGAGTCGCTGGAAGGTGATGAGGTTGCCGGTAGACTACAAACAGCTCAAAGGGGAAGGTCATGTTGGAGGTTTTCTTTGATATTAAATTCCTCGTTCTCTTTGAGTTCATACCTCAGGGTCGTACAGATGCCAAGCATATGTACATTGATATTTTCCGTTGTCTTAGTGACGAAATCCGGCGTAAACTTCCTGAGCTTAGGGAAGTGAAAAATTGGGCATTGCAACTTAACAATGCTCCTGCACATCGTTCACTCCTGGTCTTTGAGTATCTGACGAACAGCCAAGTACCTGCGCTTTCTCAACCTCCCTACTACCCAGATTTGGCTCCCGCTGATTTCTATCTTTACAATCGCATGAAGCATCTGTTAAAATTGCTACGGTTTCAGCCAGCAGAAGAAATTCGAAATGCTATGACGCGTGTTTTGAAAGAGGGTAACAAACAATAGCTTGCGGTAAGCGATGTTTCGAGCGGTGGTACGAGCGCTTGAAAAAGTGTGTGACAGCTGAAGGAAGGTACTTTGAAGGTGGTGGTGTGTATCATTTTATTATCACATATGTTGTATCATATGTGATAATAAAGTTTAGTTAAAAGTTCCGGTATTTTTTAACCCTACCCGTATATATATATAATATTATCATATATATATATATATATATAACTTTTATATAATCTATCTATTTATATTTATAATTATCTATATATTATTATATTGATTATTTTATATAAATTATTATTTATATATAAATATATGTAATATATATAATATCTATATGATAATAATATTATTATATTATTATATTATATTATATATTTATAAATATATTTCCTAAGGTCGTTACTGTCAGGTCATAATTTATATACTTATACATATTATATTATATCTATGTATCGTACTATTACTTTATATTATTAATTACTATATAACATATAATAGTATAATTATATATTATATACCATTATTATACATATATATAAATATTATTATATACATATTATATATGTATGATGATTATAATTTTTATTTTATATCTATAATATTATAATTATACTTATTATTATATATATATTATTTACTATTATTATATATATATATATATATAATATATTTTATATTATATAATAGTAATATTGTATATATATTATATATATTATATATTATATAATAATATATATATTTATTATTCTATATATTATATATATATTATATATATATATTTTATTATATTATATATTAATTAATAATATATATTATTAAATACTATATATATATATTCTAATATTCTTTTATTATATATTATACTACTATGATATATATAATATATTACTGATATTTTTTATTAATAATTTATATATATATATATATTATATTATTTATATATATATATCTATATTTATATATAATATATCATATATATATATTTATATTATTATAACTATATATATATAACTATATATTAATATATAATTATTACTAATTATATATATTTAATGATATAATATTATATAATTAATATTAGTATATATAGTAATTATATATTATATTTATAATATATCTATATATATTATATAATATATATATTTATTTTATATTTATTATATACTTATATATATATATTATATATTTATTTATTATATTATATTTTATATAATATTTATATATATATATATATATTATTATATATTTATAGATATATATATATATATATTATACTATATATCTATATATATTCTATATACTATATATATATATATATATTATGGAAATATATTAGGACGCACAGTCAGGGCAGGAAGTGTAGACTTTGTCAGGCAGAACAAACATGAAATTTAAAATTGTACTAAAAATTTTACATTAAAAATAACGTGTTTTACTGCTTAGATATAAACAATATCTTTTGACTCATCCATTCCCTTTGAGAATATTGCTTATTGGAATGAGAGTCAATTGATCATTGAGCCTTATCAAATGCGGAGCTTAAACGCGTCTTAAATCTCTCTAAAGAGAGTTGATACGTCAATTGAATTATACAGTACTTTGATGGGCACTCATTCACTATTCAAGTGATTTGTGCACGTTCGAAAAAATCATAAACGCGCGTTTTAAACCGATCTTTTTGCAATGGCGCTGTTAAATAGCAGGAAGCGAAATCGTTGTTTCATTTTCCATTTTTAATATCAGTTGGCGATACTAGTGCTTACACTTAGTAATTTTAGCAATTAAATGTTTAAAAATGCCAATAGGCCAACCAATATAAAAGGGATCAAACCATGATACATTAGCTCTCATTATATTATTGAATTCATGGTACATGAAATTTATATA
>JABUQX010013672.1:30000-35000 GCA_015478945.1 Trachelipus rathkii
AGACCCTCACAGCAGTATACATCCGCTTAATCCACCGACTACCATCCATCCTTTCCATATGACCAAAACCATCTCAATGTACTCTCGTTTATTCTCTCATTTACGCCTTTCTTCACACTACATAACTCCCTAATGCGTTCATTTCTCATTTTATCAATTCTTTTCACCTAGCATACCCATAAGATTGTCCATCTGAACACATTGTGCCTTAGATCTATACCTCTTATTCCAAACCATAGTTTCGCTACTATACATTATTTAACGCAGGCAGCAACATATACTAATGCAAAACCCTGGCACACTCAAGACTTAGTCCTTTTACATCCATCAAGGATTTAATTTTACCAGCCACCTTCTTACCATTTACAACTTTCCTACTACACTCTGAATCATCCGTTCTCTTTTCATCCAGCATATATCCTAAATATTTAAACTCAGACACTTGTTCCAGTTGTTCACCATCTAACAAAACTTCACACCGGGGACTCCCCTCAGTCACTGCCGTAACCTTACCCTTATCAACATTTAGTTTCAAACCCCTAATTTAACATACCCTGCCAAACCCCTCTACAAAATACTTTCAAATTCTTCATATTCACCACACAAAACCAAAGCATCCACACATAATAAGTAGGGCACTCTCTATACTCTCTTTCACTCTAACACCTTCCCCCGCCACCCGTACCTCTAATTCTTTCATAACCCCATCCATATACAAATTGAATAACCAAGAAAACATAATACATTCCTGCCTCACTCCGCTATTAATATTAAACCAAAAACTTTCAACTCCATTTATTTGTTCTTGCACACGCTTCACTATTCCATTCAGAAGCTTTCCACCAACAGCATATATCATTAACACCTGCCACAGTGCTTCCTTATTAAAACTATAATAAGCCTGTTGCAAATCCACAAAACCTAAAGCTATTTTTCTCTCTCATTTTCTCAATCATCTGCTTCAATGTAAAAAACTTGATGCACACATTTTTTACCGCTTTTAAGTGCACCTTTTTTTTTGCTTCAAAAATCGGTCCCTCAGTCACTCGACGTACTCTTTCGACCTAAATACCACCATATAACTTCCCTCCAACATTAAATAAACTAAATATAATCATCATCATCATCATCATCATCATCATCATTATTATTATTATTATTATTATTATTATTATTATTATTATTATTATTATTATTATTATTATTATTATTATTATTATTATTATTATTATTATTATTATTATTATTATTATGTAAATAAATATTAAAGCAATAATAATAATAATAATACAATAATAATAATATATATTTAATAATAATACACACACATTAATACACACATTAATAATATTAATAATATTAATAATAATAATAATAATAATAATAATAATAATAATAATAATAAATAATTATTATGATTATTGCTTTTATTATTATTATTATTATTATTATTATTATTATTAATATTTATTATTATTATTATTATTATTATTATTGTTATTATTATTATTATTATTATTATTATTATTATTATTATTATTATTATTATCATTATTATTATTACATCCTAGTAACTAAAGTATTAAATATTCTTCCACTCACATTGAAGTATTATTATTATTATAAATTTATCTTCGATTAATTTTTGAACTTTTCTTGTTTGCGTTGAAGGCGAGGCAAGCGAAGGTCAAACGGATATTAATAAGTCTTTTCATATTCATATTTACTTTTTCCTTATTTATTATTATTATTATTATTATTATTATTATTATTATTATTATTATTATTATTATTATTATTATTATTATTATTATTATTATTATTATTATTATTATTATTATTATTATTATTATAAATATTATTATTATTATTATTATTATTATAAATATTATTATTATAAATATTATTATTATAAATATTATTATCATAAATATTATTATTATTATTATTATTATTATTATTATTATTATTATTATTATTATTATTATTATTATTATTATTATTATTATTATTATTATTATTATTATTATTATCATTATCATTATCATTATCATTATCATTATCATTATCATTATCATTATCATTATCATTATTATTATTATTATTATTATTATTATTATTATTATTATTATTATTATTATTATTATTATTATTATTATTATTATTATTAAAATTATTATTATTATTTTTATTTTTATTATTATTATTATTATTATTATTATTATTATTATTATTATTATTATTATTATTATTATTATTATTATTATTATTATTATTATTATTATTATTATTATTATTATTATTATTATTTCTAAAAACTCAATATCAGCATTTATTTTAATGTATGATTTTGATGCTTTTTTCAAGCCTCCTGAAAGTATTTCTTTCAACAGAAGAAATTTTCTTTAAAATTATTCTTGAATAAAATAAAACAATTGATTTTAGTATAGTACCAAGCTTTCGTCCGTACACTTCGGACATTTTCAAGGAATAAATTTTATTTTAATATTTTAACAATTTTGATAAAATAAATTTCTTGTAAACTAATAACAAAAATAAATAAATAAAATTATTAAATTTAAAAGTTAGAAAAGTTAACTTACATTGACTTTTTGTCATTTAAAGATGTTCAAAAAATTGGACATTTCGTTATATTTTATGTTTATCATTGGTTTATGTTTCCTTAAGAGCAACGATTCCCCTAGTCGCAATTCATAAAAATCATTTTTTTCTTGTTATGATGGAGAAGCCCTCTTTTATGCTGTTATCGGGATTTTTGTGGTGTTCTTTAAAATGTTGAAATATTTTGCTCGGGTTATACTTATGTTGCGACATTCTCATGTTGAGGGTATTCGTTGTGTATCCGATATAAGAGGCGTTACATCCACTTTCAGAACATTGAAATCGGTACACAACGTTACTACTCCCACCATCCGAAAGCGCTTCACGAGTAGAGAAGCACGAGCTCAGTTTCAATGGCTTATAGTACGATCTTAATATAAGCTTCTTCCCGTCTTTTGCTTTAATATGCTCTTTTAAAATTAATTTTAATTTGTTCTCTTCATCTTTTTTCTGACTGATATTTTCAGTTTTATAATATAATACGAGCTTATCGTTTTCGTTTTCATTCATGGTATTGGTAAGTAAATTATTTAAAGTGTTCTTTATAGTAAATTTATTCCTTGAAAATGTCCGAAGTGTACGGACGAAAGCTTGGTACTATACTAAAATCAATTGTTTTATTTTATTCAAGAATAATTTTAAAGAAAATTTCTTCTGTTGAAAGAAATATTTTCAGGAGGCTTGAAAAAGCATCAAAATCATATATTATTATTATTATTATTATTATTATTATTATTATTATTATTATTATTATTATTATTATTATTATTATTATTATTATTATTATTATTATTATTATTATTATTATTAATTAAAAACCCATCTTTTCATAAAAAACTGTAATAATGAAAACTTTAAAGGAGATATGAATATGAACTCGAATTTTTAATATGAATATCAATATGAATAAAAATATGAATATAAATTTCAGAACCAATTTCCATGTATATATGAATCGGTCTTAACGGCTGTGTCAGTAATTGAATTTTAAAAACCCTTTGATTTCATTATCAATTTATATATATATATATATATATATATATATATATATATATATATATATATATATATATATATATATATATATATATATATATATATATATATATATATATATTAGAGGTGTAGCGGATATCCGCATCCGCATCCGCATATGCGGATATCCGCATTCCATGAATTATGAGAAATGTGTGTGCACTAAATTAAATATATTATATTATATATATATATATATATATATATATATATATATATATATATATATATATATATATATATATATATATATATATATATATATATATATATATATATATATATATAATTTAAAGCAAGGGACTTTCAAAGATGACAGAAACACTCATGCTAGAGATAGATAATAGATTCTAAACTCTGCAAAAAGATAACGCATGTGCAATAGCAACCTTTCTTAATCCTAGATACAAAACCAAATTTCTTGAACCACGTGTTTCACAGAGGGTTAAAATTAATTTAGGATGCCTATGTGATGAAATGCTGCTAAAGGCAGAAATATCACCAGCCAATAAAAAGCAAAAGATCACAGAAACAGACACGCAATTACCATCTGTTAGCGATATCATTGCTGAATCCATGAACGTTCTTTTGGCTTCTAGCAGCGATGAAGAGTCTTGTTCAGAGGTGTCAAAAGACACTCTATCATTGATCGAAGAATATCAAAAGAGAAAAAGCTTGGAATCAGATAAAGATCCACTGGTCTTGTGGAATGACAATTGTAAAAGTTTTCCACATCTTGCAGAAGTCGTCAGGGAATTCTTAGCATGCCCTTCAACAAATGGAGCTGGTGATCGTCTTTTAGTGGTGCAGATCTCATTTACCACTAAGAGAGAAGCAAACTCTGCCCTGAAAGGCTCAGAAGCTTTTTCAAATCATAATTTGAGAATTATTAATTTCAAGCATTAATATACATAACCTTTTTCCAATGGGTGAGGCTGGGGAAAGAGGTTGGTGGGGTGCAAAAGAGTTGGGTCCAAGCGTCCTGCACTCTGGTAACACAGGTAATACAAGTTCTTATTTATTTTTATTTTTATTATATATATATATATATATATATATATATATATATATATATATATATATATATATATAAATATATCTCTTATTGAATAATTTCTGTAAATATATTAATGTTGTGTAAAATAAATAATTATTGATATAAATATATATTATATTATATATATATATATATATATATATATATATATATATATATATATATATATTATATATATAAATATATATATATATATATATATATATATATATATATATATATATATATAAATATATATATATATATATATATATATATATATATATATATATATATATATATATAT
>JABUQX010013672.1:50000-93376 GCA_015478945.1 Trachelipus rathkii
TCTAATGTTGACTTTAATGTTAACTTTAATGTTGACTTTAATGCCAAGTTATTTAGCTGGCGTTTGTTCCCATCTTGCTAAACAATTTGTTCTAAAGTTAATGCTAATATTGTTAACACACGTTGACCGTAATGTTAACTTTAATATTGTTTCTTTCTGGTTTGCTCCCATCTTATTAAATAATTTGTTCTTATTGTTAATGTTTAACTTTAATGCTAATTTAAATGTTGACTTTAATGTTGTTTTTTTATCTGGTTTGTTCCCTATCTCATTAAATAATTTATTCTTAAAGGTGCTGATACTTAACGCGGCTCATAGATTATTTTGAATTACGAGTACTCACCAAAATGGCGCGAGAGAGTATAACTGGACGATCCATCTAAACCAGACGAATAGAAGATCCCTTAAAATGCGAGTATTATCGAAGAAGATTCCTCCTTAATATTGCGTAAATTGAAACAGTTAAAATTGAAACCTTAAAGTAAAAACAAAAATTTCAGTTAATTATCTAAGTTGGTAAGAAATGGCAGTATATAAGGGTTATATATAGTGTTATATAGCAGCAGTAGTTATATATAGCAGTTATAGCAGCATATATATATATATATATATATATATATATATAGCAGCGTTATATATATTAATATATATATATATATATATATATATATATTATATATATATATATATATATATATATATATATATATATATATATATATATATATATATATATATATATATATATATATATCTGGCAATTTCTTAGATAAGCAGGCAATAAAAAGTACTTGAACATAAAACGTACTAAAATGTTGCTAAAGAGTTATAGCAGCATATATAAGTTGTTATATATATATATCAGTTATAAATATATATATATATATATATATATATATATATATAGTAATATATATATATATATATATAAGTTGTTATATATATATATATATATATATATATATATATATAATTTATAATTAAAAATTTTAAAATATTTAAATGAAAATTTATAGATATTTATTAAAGTTTTTTCATTTGTTACGTAATTATATAAATTTTCAAGAATTTCTTATCTAATTAACTAACTAATAAAACACTTAATCCGTCTTATTTTGAGTGGAATTAATATTTGAAGCAATATAATGGATTAAATTAAAGTCCTAATTGTAGGAAGGTATTATTAATTATTATTATTATTATTATTATTATTATTATTATTATTATTATTATTATTATTATTATTATTATTATTATTATTATTATTTTATTTTTATTTTTATTATTATTATTATTATTATTATTATTATTATTATTATTATTATTATTATTATTATTATTATTATTATTATTATTATTATTATTATTATTATTATTATTATTATTATTATTATTTCTATTATTATTATTATTATTATTATTATTATTATTTCTATTAATATCATTCAAAAGTTATGAATATACAATAAAATAAAACACTTGAAGTATAAAACTCAGTAAAATATTTATAATATTGCTTTAAATATTTTTTTTTTTTTTTTTTAATTTCATTTAATAAAGAAATAAAAAATATTGGCAGAATATTTAAGAGTAAAAATCCACTGATTGAAATAATAAAAACTTCGATTTTCATTAAAATAAAAAAGTTCCCCCTCTAATACAAACAAATAGTCTTATATAAGATAAAGAGAGCCACTTCACATCAACAACCAGGAAGAAAAAAAATCTAATTATTCTCCGGTCTATTACCAGCATTGGGATAGTGTGTTTTTTTTTGTTGTTTTTTTTTAAAATGAAAATGAAAATTTTTTTTTTTGAATAAACAATGTGATATTATTGAAAGGGAAATATAAAAATAAAGAAATAATAAGAAAGAAGAAGAATAAAACAAACTTTTTTAAAGTGTTTTTAATGTGTGAGTGACGCTCTCAAGGTTATGAAAATGTTTAAATAAATTTAAAAATAACTAAACCTGTTTACTTTCATAACAGTATTGCTTTAATTGTCTTTTTCTATATATACACGAAAGAGTAAAAGGAAATTATTTTATCACTTGAAAGAAAATCTTATTTCATCTATTTTCTTCTTTTCTTCTTCTTTTATTCCTCTTTTTCTTCTCTTCTCATTCCTTCCTCCCTTCCTTCCTCTTCCTCTCTTCCTCCTCTTGTCTGTCAGTTGTTAAAATTCTTTATCCCTTCCTTCCCTTTATGTTCTCTTTGCTTCTCTCTCTCCCTCTTCTTCCTCCTTCCCCTATCCCTCCTCTCTGTCTCCTCACTCTCACTCTCCTCTCTCTCCTCCCTCCTCCTCCTCCTTCCTCTCCCCGGCCTTCCTCTTCCTCCTCCTTCTATCCCCTATCCTCCTCATTCCCTTCCTCCCTCCCTCTCCTCCTCCTCCCCTCCCTTCCTCCCTCCTCATCCCCTATCCCTCCTCTCCTCCTCCTCTCCTCCTCCTCCCTATCCTCCCTGAATCCTC
Source organism: Trachelipus rathkii (assembly GCA_015478945.1). Lineage (NCBI taxonomy): Eukaryota > Metazoa > Arthropoda > Malacostraca > Isopoda > Trachelipodidae > Trachelipus > Trachelipus rathkii. The sequence continues at coordinate 52,473 of JABUQX010013672.1, forward strand.
CTCTCCCTCCTCCTCCTCCTCCCTCTCCTTCCCATCCTCCTATCCCTCCTCATCCCTCCTTCCTCTCTCCCTCCTCCTCCTCCTCCCCCTCCCTCTCTCCTTCCCATCTCCTCCTCCTCCTCCTTCCTCCTCCTGTCCTCCTCCTCCTCCTCCTTCCCTTCCTCCTTCCTCATCCCTCCTCATTCCTTCCTCTCTCTCATCCTCCTTCCTTCTCCTCCTCCTCTCCTCTTCCTCTTCCTTCCTCCCCGATCCCTCCTCCTTCCCTTATCCCCTTCCTCTCCCCTCTCCTCCTCCCTCCCTCCTCCCTCTCTTTATCCCTCCTCATCCTCCCTTAATCCCTCCTCCTCCTCCTGATCCCTCCTCCTCCTCTCTCCTCCCCTTATCCTCCTCTCCTCCTCCCTCCTCTCCCTCTCCTTCCTCTCTCCTCCCTCCTTCCTCCTCTCCCTCCTTCCACATCAATATTATTATTATTATTATTATTATTATTATTATTATTATTATTATTATTATTATTATTATTATTATTATTATAAATCGCTCTAATTGTGTTGCAAGCAGAAAACACTTTACAGAATTAAGATATATTGCATTTTATATTACATATTAACGACCATGTATTAAAGGTAATATAAAAAAGTTTCAAATATTACCAAAATAGATTTATTTCATATTTATTTTTACCCCGTATTGAATACTTGGGTAATTTAATGTGCACTTTAATGTATACTAAAGTGAATACATTACACTGTAATGTAAAATATACTGTGATTACATATAAATGTTGTTGTTGTTGTTATTGTTGTTGTTGTTATTGTTATTATTATTATTATTATTGTTGTTATTGTTGTTATTATTATTGTTGTTATTATTATTATTATTGTTGTTATTATTATTATTGCTGTTATTATTTATGTTATTATTATTATTATTATTATTATTATTATTATTATTATTATTATTATTATTATTATTATTATTATTATTATTATTATTATTATTATTATTATTATTATTGCGAAAGCCTAAAGCCTTTATGCAAATTTCCTTTTTTTTTTTATTTCAGAAAGGGGAGCCAAAAAATTTAATAAAATTTTTATGATCTTTTTCCGAGCAATTTAAAATCTTGTTGAGAGATAAATTGTCTTTGGTTAACTACTTCTCCCCTTTTAGTACGAGCTTTTAAATTTCTGTAATAATTGCAGGAATGCTAATAATATATATAGTAATAATATTTTTATTATCAATGGTAATAATAATAAATATTATATTTTATATTAGTGTTTATAATAAAAGCTATCCTAAAAGAGTTATATATGTATAATAAATATATATATATATAGTATATATATATATATATGATATATATATATATATATATGTTATATATATATATATATATATATATATATATATATGTTATATATTAATATATATAGTCTCTGGTTAATTATGTGCGACAGAATTGTTTCAGTCGAAATCCTTTGACAATTTAATGCTTGAACAATATATATATATATATTGTTGGTTGCTTATATATATATAAAATATATATATATATATATATATATATATATATATATATATATATATATATATATATATATATATATATATATATATATAATAGATGTAAAGCCAAAGTACAGTATTGGCCAGTATTAATATTTTTTCCGAGTAATGCACATTCCTAAAGGGTACATTTAGCACAGGTACAGGCCAGGCTGGTGGGCTGGTATTGGAGCTGGTATTGTAATAGGCTGGTATTGTGAAAATGTCACTGTTAACTCCTTATAATGTTTAAAAAGAAAAGTGCACAATATGTTAATGCTCTGAACTTCCGTTAGAGAAGTTTATAAATATAAATAATAGGTGGTCTTTTTCGTACATAATATCTTTAAATAGGAAGTATTGGTAGTGGTATTGGTGGTCTACGAAATTCCAGTATTGGTATTGGTAGTAGCATCAATGAGAGTATTATATTGGTGGGCTGGCCAACGACTGTTCTGACACATCACTAATATATATATATATATATATATATATAAGCAGTTGCTGGCTGTATTATTATACAGCAGTTGAGTATTATGTTACATTAGCTGGTTAGTTGTTATGTAATGATGTATATATATATATTATGTTATTATAAGTTATATATATATATATATATATATATGTATATTTATATATGTTGCTATATATATATATATATATATATATATACATATATATATATATACATATTGTTATTGCTGCTGCTGGCTGTTATTATCAGTACATAAGCATATATTATGGCTACAGCAAAGCAGCATATATATGGTTGTTGTTGCTGTTGTTAGCTGGCTATGTTGCTAAGGCTACATGTTGCTATGTTGCTGTTGCTGTTATTGCTACATATATACAAGGCTGGTTATTATATTGTTACATATATAATATTGAAGTATATATAAGAATATATATTATATATATGTATATTATATATATATATATTATATATATATTGAGTTATATATATTATTGTTATTATTAATATATATATACATATATATATATATATGTACATACTATATATATATATAGGTTTGTTAGGTTGTTACGTTAGGTTACATAGATTTAAATAAATAATCAGGACTTTCTTTTTAAATAATTTTAAAGATGTGGAGCTCTTTTTTAAATAAGTGTTATTGACTTTTATCAAATAAAACAACTGATCCATGTAATTGATATAGATAACACTAGTCACACATATATATTTAAATGAATGAGTCACAGAAGATTTTACTCTTCATCAGCGAGATTCGAACACTGGACCTCCGCGTTGCTGAGTTAACAGTAACCAGGGAGCTTTATCCACTAAGCCATCCACATCCCCCAAAAAAACGCTCAAGCGTGTTTTTAAAGTACCCGTTTTTCTTGTCCCAAATTGCTGAGTAACAAAAGCCTGGTCTCCTCTATACATATATATATATATAAGTATATATATATATATATATATATATATATATATTTATATATATATATATATGTTGTTGCTGCTATAGTAGTTATATATAATATATATATATATATATTATATATATATCAAAGTATGACCTAAAGTAATCCCTTTACCAATCGGTCTCTCCTCTCAATATATATATATATAGTATATATATATAAATATATATATATATATATATATATATATATATGTTATATATATATATATATATATATATATATATATATATATATATATATATATGCTATCCTCAGTTTATGACTACAGTAAATTTTTACTAACGGTCTCCTCAATATATATAAGGCGCGTTATATATATGTTGTTGTTAGCAGCAGCTAAGGCTGCTGCTGCTATACATGGTTAGTTGTTATAGCAGCAGCAGCAGCAGCATATGCTGTTGATATATATATATATATGTTACATATATATATGTTATAAGTTATTAATAAGGTTGCTATATATATACCGTATATGTTATTATTAGTTATATATAGTAGTAGTTATATATATATATATATATATATATATATAAGTTATGTTATATATATATATATATATATAAGTATATATAGCAGTTATATATATATATATATATATATATATATATATATATATGCTATGGAAAGCTGCCTCCTAAATTCAGTAAGTAGTAGAGCACCGCTTGGGCAAGTTTAGAGGGCCCGGTCTGAGACTGGTGAAAGTTGAGAACGTGAGCTATTCTCTATAAACTCTAGCTTCGTCTCACCTCAGACGTTAATGAGTACATTGGTAGTGTGCTTGCTACCAATGGAAAGCTTTCTCAACATCCGCGATGGGGCCTGGCCAGCCAGCGGAATAGTCGTTAGGCCCGTGATACCCAAGGACCTTTCTCGATGGGTCCCACTGACAGGTCGTGAGACCTTCCTGGGGGAGGACGTTATATATATATATATAGTTAGTATAGCATATATATAAGTATAGCATATAGCATAGCAGCAGCAGCATATATATATATATATATATATATATATATATATATATATATATATATGCATATATATATATATATATATATATATATATATATATATTCACAGTACATACTAAACTTATTGATAATTTACGCTTTTCTTTAAATAAACAATGCTCTATGGAAAATTGTTTTTGTTTTTCATTCGCTATTTCGAGAAGAAAGGACCGTCAGTTTTTATAATTGATTGAAAATAGCATTATTCTTAAATTTTTTTTAAAAGAATCAAAAATTTCTTATATGTATTATGTAATATTTTCATATGACTAATTTTTCAAAATTAAGAGAATTTTAAAATAACCTTATGAAATTTGTAAAAGATCAATCGTTCTATACATGATAACTCGGGCTAAGCCTCGAGCAGCTCGAGAGTAGGAGTCGCCTATATCATGGCAGCAGCAGAAGATACAGCAGCGTTGCTATAGCAGCAGCAGCAGCACAGCAGTTATATGTTACAAGGTTGTTAGCAGTGTTGTATATATATATATATATATATATATATAGTAGTTATATATATATATATATAGCAGCATATATATATATATATATATATATATATATATATATATATATATACGGTTGTTTGTCTTAAAACATTTGGTTTAAACCAACTAAAAACCATTATTATTTTGGAAAAAAATTTCAAAAAAAAAAGAAAAAAGTGTTTTTTTGAATCAATAGCTAATACATCATAATTATATATTTAGTTGATAAATAAATAGGAGGGAAACTAGTAACAATTTTAAAAATTTATTATATCAAAATACGATAGCATAATAACTTTTAATCATTTTTTTATTTAGTTAGAAAATTGCTATACGATGTTAATTAAAGTAAATAAACATTTTTAGGGATTTGTCCAAAGTTATATTTCAGAGGGACGAATTCTTCAAACAGTTTATCTTTTTCAAACTTTATATATATGGATATATTGGCATATTTATATATATGTTGCTGCTGTTGTTGGCTAGCAGTTGTTATGTTGCTGTATATATTACTGTTGCTGTTGCCTGTTGCCATGCTGGTTAGCTGCTGCTGCTAAGCGCTGCTATATACAGTACAGTGGGCTGGCTATATGTATATAGCAGCAGCTGCTGGTTGTTGGCATATATACGTTGTTGCTGCTAAGGTTATAGTTATATAGCAGCAAGCATATATTATAAAGTTGGCTGGTTGTTGGCTGTTGCTGGTTATATTATATATACAGTATATATATATATACAGTTATATATATATAGTATATATATATATATACATATATATATATATATATATATATATATATATAGTTATGTTATATATGTTACTATCTATCTATGTTGCTATATATATATATATGCTAATATATATACATATTTATATATAAATATATAAATATTGTTATTATGTTATATAGTTATGTTATATAGTATATATATATATATATATATATATATATATATATATAGTTATTATATGTATATATATATTATATATAAGAAAAAATATATATATATATATATATATATATATTATATTATTATTATTGTTAAATAAATTATGTTGTTAAGCATATATATATATATATATATATATTGGTTATATATATATATATATGGTTATATATATTAAGGTTATAAGGTTGTTGTTATATACAGTTACATTTATATATATATTTCATATATATATATATATATATATATATATATATTACATATATATTGTTATATATATATATACATGTGTGTGTGTGTGTGTCCGTGTGTGTTTCATATATATCGAATAAATATACAGTATACAGTATATATATATATATACATATATACGCATATGATATATATATATATATAAGGTTACAAATGCATATATATATATATATAAGGCATATGTTGGTTATAATTATATATTCATATATATATATATATATATATATATATATATATATATATATATATATATTATATATATATATATATATATATATATATATATATATATATATTAAGCAGTATCGTGTTAGTACAAGTATATATATATATATATATAATAAGGTTGCTATAAGTATATATATATAAAGGGCGTTGCTAAGGTTATATATAGCAGCAAATATGTCGCGTGCATATATATATATAAGTATATATATATATATATGTTATATAAAAAATATATATAAGGGCGTTATATATATATATATATATATATATATATATATATCAGAGGCGCATCCTATACTCGTGCTGCTCGTGCTTATAGAAACGATCGATCTTTTACAAATTTCATAACCTTACGTTAAAATTCTCTTATTTTTTTGCGAAAATAGGTTAAATGAATGAAAATATTACATGATAAATATAAAAGATTTATGTAAAATTGAACCAAAAAATGTAAGAATCATCGCGATTAAATAACGCTAAAGTGGTATTACAGTTTTCTTATTTTTCAGAGTATTTATGATGGAAATGATTTTTGATACACAAGAGTATCTATTTTGTTGAATAAATCTTTTTCATATTCAAAAAGAGTATTTATAATCAAGTGAATAAAAGTGAATAAATATAAAAAGTTGACACTTTGTTAGATAAACATAAAATAAATAACTCATAAAAATTTGTGACTTTCTTAAATAAACATAGAATAAATATAGGAGTATTTTTGTTCGTTCAAAGTGAAAAGTGACAAACTATTTGAATAAGAGTATTGTTTTGGGGCCAAACCCAAAAAAAACAGAAATAAGAAGAAACATTATTGGAATATATAAGAAGATTAATACAATTATTTAAAAGAACTAAAAGATCATAGTACATAATTGAGAAGAATAGTACATATTCATTGACCATAAAAGAAAGAGAAACGATAACACAATTTCAAGATATTATTAATAACAGAAAAGAGGACATACTGAAGTTGATATTAACTCCAAGACCAGTACCAAATTTGAAGAAGCTTAATTCCCCTAACAAGGGTTAGTTAGATATTGAAGTTTTGTTAAATAATGAAATAAATGCACAATTTTTATTTATATTGATTAAAAAGGATTTTTCAAACTTGGCCTGATCACTGTTATTTTTAACAGGGACCAGGTTTAGAAGCTTAAGTTCAACAAGTGTGGAAGCTACACCATTTATCAACAATTCAAAGTCGGATATCAACACTTCAAATTAATCCAGAGTGGATTCCGGAAAGCAAACTACATTTGGCATTTAATTATTATTTATAACCGTGATCATTGTTACTTTTTAACAACAATACAAGAGACCAGGATTTGCCAACATTGGCAATTATCAGTGTTGAATAATTCTCCAAATAAAAATATTTAATCATTAAACAAACCAGAAGCTGTTTGTTTACAAATTGCAGGTGGTGGGTTTGCTAATCTTACTAACTTCATTAACAAGGAAGGTGAAGGTATGTGAAATTTTATTCAAGTTTATTAAATTCTAAAGTTATAAATATTAAATTATTGTTATTAATTATTAAATTATAAATCATTACATTTTTAGTAATAAAATATAAACTATTTTAATTGTCACTTAAATATCTGAAATATTATTGAATTAGTTAGTTAGTTTATTTCTTAAGTATAAACTTTTATCAATTATTAAATTATTTATTATTAATATAACATTTATGCACAATTACGCATGTCATATTTCTGTTAATATAGTCTTAAATGTTTACGTCCTTTTTAAAACCCTGCATTGCGCTTTTGCATTACTGGCTTGCGATTTAAAATTTTTGTGTAAGTAATTACTGTTCTTTTTCCCAATAGCACGTCCCTTTTTATTGTGCACCATTCTTTCCTGGATTATTTTTAAATTCCAGTTTCAGTGGACGAGTGTGTCCAATTCTACACGCAGCAGGACCCTTATGGTCTGGAGCAATTGTCTTGCCATTTCAATAGAAGAGAGGTCATTTCTTCCTTCCTTAAACGAATACCAAGACAATAAGAAAAGCTTAGATAGGTTAGTCCCTTCTTATTTCCCTTTTCTTATTTTATTGCCAGCACCATTATATAAATGGTAGCAGAGCGTAGTTCGCTGCGTCTCTTTTGGCCATTCTTCGTTCACTGTTTCAGTGAACATATCCTTTAAATCAAAAACACTTGTCGCAAGCCTCAAATATACATCCTTCTATACACTTATTCTCTTACCTTTCACTGTTCCTCTTCTCTCCCTTCCCTTGTCCTTTCCCGTATTGGTTAAATATAACCAGTTCGAACTAATATAACATAATGCCGGAAGAAAAGACAGAAGAGGTGACAGGAGCAGATAATCCATCAGGAAATGAGTCAAGCAACAATGATATAAGTAATGAAACAGTACAACAAGTATTAAAGCAAAATGCAGAAATGATGAAACTTATGAAATCCATGGTGGACGCATTAACAGTGAATCGACCTATTAAGGTCATGCCACCAGGAAAATACAGGAAAGGCAGTGGAGAAACGCTAGTCCAATTTCTTGAAAGATTTGAAAATTATTGTGAAAAAATGTACCCTGGATCAATAGAGGGGCAGTTGCCGTTATTGGGATCCCATTTGGAAGGACCCATCTTAAATGTATATAAAACTATAGCAACTAATACTTTCAGTTACGAAGATGTAAAAATCAAACTCCTTCAATGGTATAAAGATGAGATAGTCCGAGAGCAGAAAACTGAACTAGAAAAATTCATGGAAGCCACTCTTGAAGAAGATGAGTCGGCAGCAGTATATGCCTTGAGATTGGAGGGTTTGGCTCAGAGAGCTTTCCCTGATTCTGATATTCGAGGAATGAAACTGGTTAGAAAACGTTTCCTGGAGAGTATTCCGCATAATATAAAAGTTCAAGTAGAGGCTACATTGGATACAGTAGAGTCCACAATGGGTGTTCAGGTCCCTTGGGAGCGCTTAGTGACTATGGTGGAAACACATCTGTTAACAAATAACAGCCGAAAAAAGGAACCTGAAGTTATTGATCTCACAAACAATACACCTATTAATATGGTGGCCGCTTCTCAACAAAATAATTGTTGTTGCCAAAAACAATCAACTTATAGGGTGGCATCCCCGAACATACCAGCAGAGAGAAGAACAAATCAGGGGGCTATACCAAAACAACCTACTAGGAATAATGCACAGAGACAACCGGAGTGGACACAAAGATCAAAAGAATGGACCCCCACTAGAAAGTGGTCAGATAATCCCTCAAGAAAGAATAATCCTGAGCAGTACTGTCAGTTTTGCAAGAAACCAGGACACACAGTGAGGGAATGTCGCGCTAGGCCTTTCTGCCAGCATTGCGGAAAGAGAGGGCACACGTTCGATAACTGCTACAGTGCAAAGAATAAATGTTTGAGATGCCAGGAAGAAGGACATGTAGTTCAGGACTGCCCTACTAGAGGTAATGTGCGACTATGTTGTCCCTTTTGTGGAGGAGAACATTTGGGGCAGGATTGTACAACAGCCAAGAAGGGAAACTAGGTCACTCTGATGTGGAAGACCGCACATCAGAGTCAGAAGAAAAAAATTCGGATTTAGAACTTGTAATCCCTTGTCCAATAGAGAATATAGAGGGTCAAGCATATCCTGAGCGGTCTCAGGAAGAAAGGACTCCAATAACAAATACTGATCAATTTAGTAAAGAAACTGACCAACAAATCATGATGGAAGAAAATCAACTAGAGAACATTCCTAATGCTAAAGAAAATGAACAGGATGAAAATATTGACCAAAGTGAAATAATAGGTATACATATTACCTCCACAACAATAGAAACGTTATTACTTAATGTAAACATCAGGGGGCAACCCGAAATAATTAATGTGAGAGCTTTTGTGGATACAGGAGCTAGTATAAGTTTAATATCTGCTAGTTTGTTTGAAAAATTGGATCACAGAAAATACCCATTACATGAGACACCATTCAAACGAGTGTCCGGAATAGGACAAGTACTTTTCCCTGTAATGGGAGCAGTTACCCTTTCATTGGAATTTTCACCTACTTATTACACCAAAGCAAGTACCTTTGTAATAATTCCTGATGGAATCACTGAATATGAGCTAGTTATTGGGTATGACATATTGCGGGAAGAACATCTATTGCCTGACCCCCATAATGGTGAATTGGTCCTACGACGAGAAAATATGGTGACACCAGTTTCTACGGATGTCCGACACACCAGTGAAAAAGAATATCATTGTAGAGTAGCAGAAACCACTACCATACCACCCAAAAGTTTTTCAGCTTTAGAGATTAGTATTAATCTCCTCAACATATCTGACGAAGACCTGATCCTACTGGAAAACAACCCAAATGATAAAGTAATAGTGGGACCAGGAGTATTATCTCTAGAACAAAATAAAACCATCATAATGGTTCAAAATACTACTGATAAAATACAGAAATTAAAAAGGGGCCAGAAGATCGGCCAGTTAGAAATAATAGGCAAAGAGTGTCCAGCCATAAACTTGGTGGAACTTAATCAAGAAAAGAAAAATGATTATGAATCATGGACCCCAGAAAACTTAACAAACGCATTTCGTCTAGAGGAGGCGGACATATCACCCATAGAAAGAAATCAGTTATTAACCCTCCTTTCTAAATATCCCACAGTACTCAGCTTAGGGGATTCTGATGTAGGTTGTACATCCATCCTCAAACATAGGATAGAGACAACTACAGAAGATCCAGTCCAAGTGCCCGTAAGAAGACTGCAAGGGCCAGTTTTGAGAGAGGTAGAAGAATGTTGTCAACAGCTGGAGAAGGACGGAATTATTCAACGAAGTAAGTCACCGTATTCCGCTCCAGTGGTGCCAATCCGCAAACCTGATGGCACTATACGATTATGCATTGATTACCGTGCATTAAATAAAATCACCAGAGGAGACAGTTTCCCCATTCCTAATTTAATAGACATGCTTTTCAGTCTACAAGGCATGAAATATTTCTCGACCATAGACCTGGTAAAGGGTTATTACCAGGTAGAGATGGACGAAGACAGTGTGGAAAAAACCGCTTTCACCACTCCTCTATCTCACTGGGAATTCCTAAGAATGCCATTTGGAGTCAAAAATGGACCCGCTACATTCCAGCGGGGCATGAGGATGGCTCTAGCCAAAATACCATGGACTAGTGTCATGGTATATTTGGATGATGTCCTCATCATCAGTGACTCATTTAGTAAACACCTTGAAAATTTAGATAGGGTTTTACAGGCTTTCCAAGAAACAGGGTTTAAAATAAAACCTGCTAAGACCGATCTACTTCGCAAACAGGTGAAATATCTGGGACATTTAGTTTCTGAAGAAGGTATGATTCCCTTGGATAAAAACCTTCAGGGAATCATGGATTTTCCAGCTCCAACAACGATAAGGAAAGTGAGGCAATTCCTTGGGATGGTAAATTTTTACCGTCGCCACATTCCCAGGTGCTCAGAAATGGCAAAACCGTTATTTGAACTACTTAGTCTAAAGAACGTAAAATGGACTACTAAATGCCAAAAAGCTTTTGAAGACCTAAAGAAAGCTTTGGCAGATCCTCATGTATTATCTTACCCTGATCGCTCTGAAGATGCTTCACCTTTACTATTGTATGTAGATGCATCCAATATAGGTGCTGGAGCTTGTCTAGCTCAAGAACAAAATGGGGACCATCGTCCCATTGCTTATATTTCAACAACTTTCTCTAAGGCAGAGCAGAGATACAGTACTACGGAACGCGAAGTAGCTGCTATTCGCTGGGCTGTAAAATCTCTTAAGCCATTTTTGTATGGAATCAAAGTTTTAATCCATACTGACCATAAACCACTACTCTATCTGAACAACATGACACTAGTGAACCAAAGAGTTGCTCGAACATTAGAAGAAATTAATGATATAGATTATGAACTAATCTATATCCCTGGGAAGGAAAATGTCATCGCTGACGCCTTGTCACGATCACCTGTTCCTGACATCAAAGAAGAAGACATAAAGGACCAGAAACAGATCCCTGCTGGATATGCAGAAGTTCAAATGCCAGGAGGGGGAGATTCTTTGTTCCAGAGTTTCTCAGTATGGCTTTATGGTACACAAGAAAAACATCAAGAAATAAGAGAAGGGGTTGTGCAAGAATTGATAGACAATCGTGCAACATACAAATTACCCATGGGAAAGAGTAATATTTCCATTACGAAACAACTCCGTCTCATGAAGCATACAGGACAATTGCCAATAGTGCAGGCCATAGAGGCTTTTGGTACACTTTTCAAGGCTAAAGTATTAGTATATTATGGGAATAGTAAACCCTTACAATTTGGGTGTCAACAAACCAATAAAGTTTGTGCTCTATTATGTTTGGGAGGATTCCACTACAACTTATTAGTGGGAACTAGCATTGACAATTCAAACCATCTTCAGAATGAACCTATAGCCGTTTTAGAAGAAGTCAGGGAATATGATTTGCTGAATGAATCCTTAGATGAGCAATCATTACCAACTGCGGTGGTTGAACAAAGGGCTCAAGTTAAAACCGGTGGGGAGGTGCCCAAAACACCTAGAATATATCAATTATCTATAATTGATCATGAAGACACACATTGGGATGAAATATCTATAACACCGGTGGAAATTAAAGATTATCAACAAAATGATCGTGTATTAAAAAGATTATACCAGGCTGTTAAAAATAATAGGCCTTTGACAGGCAATCTTAAACCGTATTACGTTTCAAGAAATATATTTTTATCCAAGATGGTCTCCTATGTAAATTAACCAAATATGAAGAAACAACTTACATCGTCCCTTTTACTGCCTTTACTAATTTGGCAATAATGGCCCACATTAATTTCGCGCATATAGGCAAAAACAAATTACGTGCCTTAGTAACTAGGTATGTTTGGAATCCAAAGGCTTATGATATATGTTATGACATTGCTACAACATGTTACAAGTTGTCGTAATTTATTTTAAATTACTTCATTTGCCACATGTGGCCAGTTTTCCTTTTGGTTTTTGATGACTGGATTCGCGAGTGGTTGATTTGCGATCGTGATCAAGGGAATTGTGAATGCATTAGTCATCGCTATTTCCTTTTAAAATTTTGTAAATAATAATCTTAATAATCATTTATATATGAAAATTAAAATTTATTAATAAAAAATTGCTCTGAGAGTCGGTGCAAATTTGCACCGAGAAATTTCAGATTTCAATACCGTATTATGATAGTGGCTCATAAGAGTAAAGTATCCCTTATAATTGGGCTACGCCCTTGAAATTCACAATATTAATTCATTTAATAATAAATAGTTAAAATCCCAAGTTTGGGACCCTTGGGTTACCTGTAACCCCTAAAAATGGGGTTAGGGGCTGGAGCTCCCCCCCCATTTCATTTTTTGTTAAAAATTTCAACGGATTCTTCTTATTCATGTCAAAAACTATTATCGTACCAATTTTCAGCCAAAAATATTATATATTTCAATATATATATATATATATATATATATATATATATATTTTTATATAAAAATATATTATATATATATATATATATATATATATATATATATATATATATATATATATATATATATATATATATATATATATATATATATATACACAAAAAACTCTTTTCTATAAAAAAAATTTCTTAAAGTAAAACTGATACAAGTAACCGGCATTCGATTTTCTCTCTTTTGACAGAGTTTTGAAATTTCATACTTCCCTTGATTATACTACAGATATAAAACTATATTTTGATAAAGTTTTACATCAATCAAAGTCATAATTACATAATTATAAACATATCGAATTACCTGTCAAAGATAGGCCTTCGATTTTGAGAATTTTCATTTTGAAAGTTTTCCCACCCACCCCTAATTAACCAGGTGCTCAATGATTGTCAGACTTGGTTAGTATTTCAAGTTGGTCAACACTCCAATCTTTCATTTACGTAAGTGTCATTGACCTCCTTTAATCGAAAGGTCAAGTTTTGACCTCAGATGACCTTTCAAATTTTTACATTAAAAATTCAATATATTTTAGCTTGCAATCGTCCTAGAAAAATAAAATTTATATCAAATTAATCAGAAAAACATACAGAATCTGATAGTTATTGTTAAAATTGTTAATTATCTTTAATTAAAAAATTACAATTATTATGTAATTTCTCTGAGAATAAACATATCCAGTTTACAACATATGATTGTTGCCAGAGGTTTCTGTTGTAAACTTCTAATGATTTTTACGATAAATCTACATTAGTTCGTTTGATAAATTTATTTATTTACTATATAATTTTAAATTTGCTAATTTTTGATAATAAATTTGTTATTGAAATATTAATAATTCAATTTAAAGTTTATTTAACTAATTGCTCACCGTCAACCCCCTCGGCGTCGTTTTGATCGACTATAAAACGGCGAGAGCGACCGAGGAGCATTATTATCTTAATTTACTGCACTTACGATCGATTCTGTCCTCTTAAATTGCATCCCGAATCGAATCAGTCTACGAGATTCATTTATAATGCAGTTACAGTAGTTAATATTTTATGATGAAGCTTGTTCCTCTAATGAGCTTCCCCCACCATTTAGAGGTTCAGCGCTGTTTTGGAAGCGTCTTACCGATGTTTAAGTCAGGGCTGTTGAATGCTTTTTTTTTGTAAATTCACAGCGGCACCATTGAAATTTTCCTTCCGTTAAACAGTGATCTTAGAATTTTTATAGGTATATCATTCATAAAGCCTTCCTGGACAAGCTGATAGGACCCCACTAATGGCTATTCAGCCCCCCTTCTATCCTATTTCAGATGTTAGAAAAAAAGGCATTATTTTTTGATTCGTTTATATATTAATTTTTTGATAAGTGTTTTGACGTTATATATCGAATCAGTCTCTTCTGATTGTGTTGTTCTATTTGGAATGACCCAATTTTGATAGTGGACACACGAGTCGATATATAATGTTGAAGTACTTCATATAGAATAGTTCACAGTCTTGGATTAATCCGATTCGCCTACGGTTATTTGGTAACCGGTTTTTATCACCGGACCAAATATCTGTGCAAATCACCTTCCAAGTCGCCCTTTTTTATTTCGTCTTTTTTTATGTCCAGTTTTATTTGTAGGTGGAGAAATCTTCGAGGTTTTTGTCTATCTTTTTGCTCTCCCTCTCTCTATCTCTTCGGCGAAAGCTAAAAAGATATAATATTTACAAACACCTTTGTACCCAACGTGATGTATACTACCTTTTTGTTTATTTTTTTACACAAGAAAACAATAAACTCACACTCAAAAAAGTAAGCAAAAACGCTAAATGGGAGAAATTGAAAGGATAAAAGATTTGGAGAAAATTCAATATAAGAGGAATGCTCAGGAAATTTCAAATTTAAAGATTTGTTTAAAGAATGTTTCATAGAGAAAAAAATCTCGTCGTAGTTGAAATTAGAAATTTCAATTAAAATAAGTAGGTCAAAAATTACTGTATCGTCGCTAAAAAATGAGAATCATTTTTTATTAATATTAAAAATTAAATATAAATTGTAAATGGCATAGAAAATAGAAAGTTAGAAATAATAACTAAAAATCAAAATCTAAATATTTGTCAATATTTCATATGTGAAATCTGCATTTTCAAGAGTTGTCATAAAACCGATTCTTGTTATAAAAATGTTATAGTAACATTCCCCCTTTAAATATTATAAACGAAAATTACTCTTTATATATATATATTTATTAAAATAAATATATAAAATTATAAATATTTATTTAGAAATATTAAAAAATCGTCTCGATAACGGATCACGTAGTCTCAGAATTTGTCTCATAAATGAGACAAAATCGGAATGCAAATTTTCGATTGTATAATTTTCAAATATTCAAATTAAATATTTATAAAGCATAAATTATAATTTTTATAATTTCAAATCATCAATTGATGGTTTATATCCATATATATATATATACATCCATAGATTTTTGTCGTAAAATAATAAAATTTATGGACCAAAGTTCAGCGAGTTTTCCGAATTTTGTGTAACATTTGATGCCGAATTATCATCAAATCCGTGCATGGTAAAATTTAACTAGTGGTTTGGTAATATTAGTTTCCCGTGGTGGTGGAGCAAATATTAGAACCCCCAGACAGAGGCTTCACCCCTGTCTTGTAATAATAATTAGTTTCCAAGAATTAGACATTTGGAAATTTGTCTTTCTCCTAGAATGCTTGCATTTCTAGAGATTGACGATTCCTACAAATAATAATTATTATTGGTAGTCATTACCATTAATAATAATAATTATTATTATTATTATTATTATTATTATTATTATTATTATTATTATTATTATTATTATTATTATTATTATTATTATTATTATTATTATTATCATCATTTATTTTAGTGTAGCTAGTATACTGCTTTCTATTATTATTATTATTATTATTATTATTATTATATTATTATTATTACACATTATTATTGATTATTATTTATTATTATTATTATTGCTTTCGTAGTACTAATTATAGGAAGTCTTAGTAGTACTGTTATTGTTATCGTTATCACAATAAATATTGTTGTTATTATTGTCATCATCTTCGGAACTTGACTAGAGTTTTTTTCATCTCTGTCCACTTTCGAAGATATAAAAATTATACTACATGTTCGATAACGTGGTTACACGTATTCGGAAATTCAGAAATAACTTCGTAATGAAAATTTTATAATGTCAAATATTAAAGCGACTTCCATATAAAATAAATTCAATAAACTTTCAACAACTATAGAAAATAAATTTCAATTAAATTTAATATACGATAAAACTTTTTCGTCCCCAAATTCATCATAATAAAAACTCGGTTCTTTTATGGACATTCGGTTTATATAAGCAGTAAATTAGAGAATCAATAATTATTTTTCATTCGTTTATATATATATATATTAATTACTCTGGTCCACACGAGGCCCACCGAGTATATATATATATATATATACAAAATTTATTTTCCACTATTCATTGGCCACTTCTAAACTAATCAAGCGAAAGTGGTACCGCGCCAGAGATTTGTTTGGAAGTAGGAATAAATGTAGATTGGTGATCTGGTCTTCATTAGCCCAGCTACCTGGGACTGGGTCATAATCCCCACATTTAAGTGGCGCCCAACGTGCTTTAAATCACGGCCCATATAGAAACATTTAATTTGCGCCACATTTTAAGTGGCGCCCAACTTTTGTGTTGCCTAAATACTTGGCACACGAACTTTCACCCAAAATATTCATAAAAAATTTAAAAATCATTTTTTTACTTAACAACCGTTTTGGCGCTTTTTTAAACTATTTTTTAATAATAGTTTTTTATATAAATTTTTATATTTTGTGACTTCGTGTCATTATATATATTAGCCTTGAACATAAATTTTCCCCTTGAACAACTTTCACCCTTGAACAAAATATTAAATAAACATTTTTTATTTTTTTTGTGTGGGAGCTTACATGAGACATAAGTCTCCAGTTTTTCACATACAAATTTATTAGCTCTATAGAGAGCATTCAATAGAAATATTTAGTAAAAATTTTTCGGGGAATTTTTAAAATTTTTCCACCCAATTTAGGGGAATTTTTATTTTCCGTTTAAAAACTTTAAAAAATTTATAAAATCAAAATAAAATAATAACTACAGTTATTCTCTTTAAAAATATTTAATAAAATATTTTTAATATTTAAAAAATATTATATATATATATATAGATAATAAAACTCCTTCATTCAATTAGAAGTGAAATTCATTTCTTTTCATTTTATTTTTACATTAGTAAAAATATTTTTTTTTTTTTGTATTTTATATCTTTTGTTGTATGTAGAAAAACATACGTTTTTAAATAATTTTAAGTCTCATTATTATACAAAACTTGTTTGTGTAATATAAACACTTACTTAATATTAAGTTAGTTTTAAATATTTCTAACATTAATATTCATAAAATTATTTATATATATATATATATATTCCTCGTTCAAACCTTACACAGGTACTCATATCACAACGAGTGATCCGATATATATATATACATTGTTTTTTATATATAAAAATAACTTAGTATACAATTTGAATATTTAGTGTCACGAGACACTCTTTCATGTATAAATTTTTATACACTATTCCAGCGCTTTATACCGGTACATCTGAGACCGGTTCATCGGTTCAACATTTTTGTTGAACATTATAAAATATATTTAATCTTATAGTTCTTTTTGTGTCTCAAGACACATTATTTTTGTACAAAGTACTCGTACTTGTACAATATTTTTACTTGTACAATATTGTACTTGTATTATAAATACATTTAATCTCATAGTTTTGAAATTTTTAATATCTTTTTGTGTCTCAAGACACATTATTTTTGTACTAAGTACTTGTACTGGTACAATATTTTACTTGTACAATCTATATTGTACTTGTATTATAAATCAACATTTAATCTGATAAATTTAAATATTTTAATAATTTAGTGTCTCAAGACACATTTTTTTTCTCTTTATATATTTTAAATTTTTGATTAAAAATGGCTTCCCATATGTCTGATCTATCAGATAGTGACCTCAAAGTCTATGGGGCACACAAAAAATCACGTAAAACATTACGGAGTCGTGCTACCAAGGCTATTAACGAGGCCAATAATAAATTATTAGATCCAAATACTAAAGTTGGAATATACTATAACTCATTTGGAAGAGTTAGATATTAAATTAGCTGAAATTGACGATAACATCGCCCAATTTTTGGACGATGAGAATTCATTAATCGATGATGAAGAAAATTATTTAAGGCATACCACCCTATTAAAAACCATTAATGACATTAAATATCAAATTAAAACACTTACTAAACCACCTTCGCGACCAGCTTCGCGTCCTACATCACCGATTGTCCCGGCTACCCCTAGAGAGCCGGAGGCATTTAAACGTCCCATTAAAAAACTACCTACCTTTAGTGGCAATATTTTAGAATATGCCTCTTTCATTGAATCATTTGAAAACTCGGAGGTCAGAATTACTCTGACCTTAGTAAACTTGATTTATTATTGGACTGCCTTCAAGGCACAGCAAAACAGATGGTATCTGGCTATGCCATCACCGGTGATAATTATAAAGTTATTCGAGGTCTTCTTGAAAAGGATTTCGATAGCCCCGCAAAGGTCAAGGAGACCTTAATATTAAAATTAACTGCATTAACCCCACCAAAGTATGAATACTCTGATTTGTATGCTTTTAAAGCCGATGTACATTGCTATGTCGAGTCTTTAAAGGTCAAGGGCTTGACCGTCAATGACGATACTGGCTCTACTATCTTGGGTGTTTTACTGGCCCAAAAATTGCCTTCACAAATTAAAGAAAAAGTTAAATGGGAACATGTCGGTAAAGACTGGACCCTTGATTTCCTTTTTGATATGTTAAACCAGGCCCTATCAGTTTTAGAGGCATCAGGTCAAACATTATCCAACAAGGACAATAAAAATCCCCCTAAAAAATCTACCTTCCAATAACAAATGGAAGGGACAAGGGGCCAAACCTAAACAATCAACTATATAAATACAAATGTGTAAACCTACCTGACCTGAAAAGTTCAACACAAAATGCAAAATCACTAACTCCAACCAAAATAAACCTAACTTTAATAACAACTTTAATAGGTTTAACAACCCCTAACCATCAAAATAGAACCCCATATTATAATAACAATCAAAATAATTATCAAAATCGCCCTTCAAATAATAATCATAACCTCACTTTTTATAATAATAATGGTCAAAATAACCCTATAAAATGTCGTTTCTGTAACAGCAATCACTACACTGCCAACTGTAGTTTTATAAACACTCTTGAACTTCGAAACCAAATTGTTCAAAATCATCATTGGTGCCGAAGGTGTTTGAGTAGCAGTCACCCTACACCTGATTGCCAAAACACTAAAAAGTGTTACACTTGTCAGTCTCCTGAGCATCATAGCTCTTTGTCCCCAATATAAAAAACCAGAATATGTTACAACTATACCCCAATCCGCTTCAAACCACCTCACCTCCACCCTGTTGGCTCAGAGCCACGGTGTAGCTCTTCCCATAGCGGATTTAAAAATAAATAAAGGAGACAAACCTATCTTGGTTCGAAGTATTTTCGATCAAGGAGCCAGGTTTCGTTAATATCGAGATCAGTGGCTAAAATATTAAACTGTATTCCTCATTCCACTGTTAACATCTCCATAAACGGAATTAACAAAAAGGGCACCCCTTCAGTGCATGATGTGGTCACCTTAAACATCAGTACCAAGGAGGGGGTGATTCCTATATCTGCTGTTATAGTAGATCGCCTTCCCAACGATCTTAAAATACCTGGGCTTGTGAAGACCACACAAATGCTCAGACAATATCGTATCCCACTTGCCAATCCTTATCCAACATCAGATGTTATTACGGACATTGGCTTACTCCTCGGATCCGACAACCTCCCCCATTTTCTCCAATCATATGAGAAAATAAACAATGTAAATTTGTTAAAAACAAATGTAGGTAATATTATTTGGGGCAAATTACCTTTTACTTCTGGTGGCACAGATTCTCAAGTCACTATTGTTTCTTCTTTTAGGGCCGAAGTCCAATTTTTTGATCCTATAATTAGTTTTAGCCATTCTAATCATAAAAATATTGATCATTCTTCCTTTCTCCCTATAATTGAGGAGGAAGAACCATTAGCTTTAAGTGAAAATCCTCCCCTCTCTATAACTGAGGCAGAGGACTCTTTAAATTTAAATCCTTCACCTCCTCTCGAAGATGCCGAGGGAGGGGAAGTTGTAAATAATGCGCATCAACTTTCATATTTTTCCCAAGAGGAATATTTAGATTTAGTAAATAGGTTTAAGGTTTTGTCTGCCTCGGACGAGGCTTGTGAAATTGATTCCCCCATTAAAAGTACAAAAAATATGAATTTTGCCCTGAGGTTGGTGATGAACATCACCTTTCTGAAAAAATTATTATTTCCCCCTCGAAAAGTACAAAAAATATGAATTTAGTCTCCTCTGAGACTTGTGAGAACTCTCACACCATTGAAAATATTAATCAAAATATTTTATCTGCTTCAGCTGAAGCTTCTAGTACTGATTCTGCTTCGATAAAAAATATAGAAAATATAAATATTTCCTCAGCTGAGGACCCCCTCCCCCCTCCTTCTGTGATCACAGAGGAGGAGTATAACAAAAACTCCATAGACGACCTTGATCGTTTATGGTCTCTCTCCCATATTGGAATATTACCTGATGAGCAGTTTACTTTAGCTGAAAAAACTACCCTTGAATCATTTAAGGAAAATTTGCGCTTTATAAATGGGAAATATGTGGTGTCATTGCCATGGCGTGCAAACCATCCCAACTTACCTGATAATTACTCTTTGTCGAAACGTCGACTTTATAGTGTACTGAAACGGCTCAGGACTGAACCTGAATTATTAAACTCTTACAACGATGTAATAAAGGAACAGCTGTCCCTTGACTTCATCGAGGAAGTAAAACCTTCCACCCCCTCCATCCTGAAGCCAAGTTACACTACCTTCCCCATCATGGGGTGCGCAAAAATTCCTCTACAACTAAACTTCGTTTAGTTTATGACTGCTCATCCAACAATCCCAGTTTAAATTTCTGTTTACACAGTGGTCCGTCTCTGATAACAGATCTGGGAAAATTATTATTAAAATTTAGAATAAAAAAGTACGCAACTTCATCAGATATTGAAAAAGCCTTCTTAGGCATTCGTTTAGCAGAAAAGGATCGAGATTCAACTCGTTTCCTATGGGTCCGAGACCCCTCAGACCCCCAATCACCTATAGTGACATATAGGTTTAAATCAGTACTATTTGGAGCAACTTGTAGTCCATTTTTATTGGCAGCATGCCTCCATCACCATGTAAATAAATCCCAAACGGCATACAAGGATGCCATATTAGAACAAATTTATGTAGATAACCTTTTCGGTACATTTGATACCGAGGAGGAAATAAAACAATATTTTTTAGAAACCAGGTCCTTATTTGCAGAGGCTGGTTTAAATTTAAGAGAGTGGGCTTCCAACTCATCTCTCGCTGCTTCTATGTTTCAAGAAAAGGAATTGGGCATAGAAGAACCTTGTTTAAAAATTTTAGGTATGGAATGGGATACCTCTTCCGATACCATGTCTTACCCCACTCGTAACTTCGACTCAGAAGCCAATACCAAACGTAAAATACTACATAATGTTGCATCTGCATTTGATCCTCTTGGTGTTTTGTCACCCGTGGTTATAAGAGGCAAAAATGCTATTTTTTACAAAAATTTGAAATCAAGATCCCCAATGATCTTCAAAAAGAATGGAGATCACTTGTGGTTCAATTTGAACAATGCTTAAACTTAAAATTGCCCAGGCAACTTATATATTCAATTAATGTGGAACTCCACGCCTTTTCCGATGCATCTGGCTCTGCATACGGTACTGTGGTGTATGTAGTCTCTTGTGCAGACTCAACACCCATTTCAAAAATATTATTATCAAAAGTTAAAGTATCCCCCATTAAAGAGCTTTCTATTCCCCGTTTAGAACTTATGGGAGCTCTATTATCATCTCGTATGTTAAAATTTATTATAGAAACATTTGAAAACATATTAAACTTTGAAAAAATATATGCTTGGTGTGATAGTCAAGTCACCTTGCAGTGGATTTTTTCACAAAAACAACTCCCCACCTTTAACCAGAACAGGGTGGACGAGATTAGAAAAAATGTTCCCTCTATAGAGTGGAAATATGTCCCTACACAGGACAACCCTGCTGACCTTGCTTCCCGCGGGTCAGATTGTAAATATTTAGCTTCTGATTTATGGACATCAGGTCCAACTTGGCTCTTAAATCCCTCAGACTGGCCAGTCTGGAGGGAACATCCTTCCTCTTCACAAAATGAAGAAGAAAATTTAATAATCTCAGCTGTGACAGTCACTCCTGTTGAAAGTATACTGAACAGTGAGAATTATTCATCTTATAATAAAATTGTAAAAATAACAGCTTTAGTATTCAGGTTCATAACCAATTTGAAAAACTCTGTAAATAAATCCCCTTTAAATAAATCAATTATAAAACCTGAATTCTCCCATCAACTCTCCATTGAGGAGAAACAAATTTCTGAGTCATATTGGATCAAATATATGCAAAGTCTGCATTTTCAGTCTGAAATAGACTGTTTAAAAAATAAAAAACCCCTTACACATCTGTGTAAACAGCTTAATATTATATTAGTAAATGGTATACTCAGGTGTGATAGAAGGTTAGGAAACTCTTTCCTACCTTATGACACCAAATTCCCTTATTTACTCCCAAACAACCATCATTTGATAAAACTCATCATATGGGACACCCATATGTCCTTTCATCATTTAGGAACCTCTGAGCTCCTTTTAATAATACGCAGAAAGTATTATTTTTCCCATATGAGAACCAACATTAAAAAAGTCACAAGACCATGCATTTTGTGTAAACGTTTGCAAGCTCTTCACTTTAGGTCTGCCCCTCTGGCTGCTTTGCCTAAAGTAAGAGTTATTAACACCAAACCATTTACTATTTTGGGAGTTGACCTGACAGGTCATTTTATAATTAAAACTTCAAAAACAGCTACAAAATGTTATATTGTATTATTTACCTGTGCAACGACTCGAGCAGTCCATCTCGAGCTCGTTTTAGACAATAGCACAGAATCTTTTTTGAGATCATTCCGCCGTTTCATGGGTAGACGTGGTGTTCCCTCTGTCGTTTATTCAGATAACGCCACCTACTTTCATGCATCATCTGATTATTTAAAACAGTTACATAGTTTACCATCCGTAAAACAATTCTTTAATCAATACTCCATTACATGGAGGTTCAATCCTGCTCGTAGCAGCCACTACGGAGGATTTTTTTAGCGTCTCATTGATTAACCAAACTCCATTTGAAACGTACCCTTACTAATGCCCTCATCACTTATGATGAATTTTATACTATTATAATTGAAGTAGAGGCGGTTTTGAATTGCCGTCCTCTCACCTTTGTAGGGGATGACCTCCATAGTGAGGAACCACTCACCCCTTCCCATTTATTAACAGGGCATAAATTAAATTCACTCCCAGTTCCAGAGGAACTTATTGAAATGGATCCTACATATTTAGATCCTATAAAAATTGGTAAACGCTACAAATACATCCTCTCCCTTGTAAATAAATTTAAAATTAAATGGGAAAAGGATTATTTGTTAAATTTAAGGCAATCTTACAATAAATCTGATCGCCCAAATGTAACTGTCGGAGACGTCGTCCTGGTGGAAGATGACGGTCCTCGTTTAAAATGGAAATTGGGAATTGTAAAGGTTTTACATACTTCCCCTGATGGCTATGTACGATCGGTTTCCTTGAGTACGAGAACAGGTGAAATTACTCGCGCGGTCATTCATCTTTACCCTTTGGAAATTCATAGTAATATTTATGATTCTTCCACAGAAGAAGAATCACCCACAACATCAAGTTCTCCTCCTAGGAACCGCCGCCAGGCTAACATCCTGGCTTCCCGTCGAATCAAAGCTATATTCGATTCGAAATAAGCTTCGACGACAACTTTATTAACCATTTAGACAACATCAAAAAACTTATCATATAATTTCTCGTACTATTGAACATTAAAAATAATCTATTAAATTTCTTACTTATACTTTAATTCAAACGTGAACTGTGTATTCCTCTCACCAGTGTCCCCAGGACTCTTCAAAAGTAGTTAAGTTCCTTTTGTACGGCATTAGGGGTTTTCTTACTTCAGGGTTGTGTGTGCCGGGACATACTGACTGTGTAATGTAATTTCAAGTGCCTTGTATATTCGTTTCAAAATGCATTTACTCCCAGAACTAAAGGTGATGACCTTATAATATTCTTCGAGAAAACAGTAGTCTTGGGATGGAAATCTTCTTTGGGAAGAGTTTCCGTACTCCTGACTTTGATACCGTTGGTGGTTCGATTACTAACCCACCTTTGGTCTTATAAAGGAAAGGAAAAACTTCATCTCCCCTTTAACGAAACTGACGTTATTGCCTCTGTTAGTGGGTGAGAGCTGAATCAGAGTATGTAAAGACGGAGAGTTAGTTATATTGCCATATGCCTGAAAGTGTGACCCACAACTGACCCATTCAAAATTCTATCCTTCAGACACACAGTTCACCGACGAATGAAAAGTATGTACTTATTTACTATATTTTCTTTTACCAAAACTTACGAAAACAAATCATATTTTTTCTGTTGATTCTTACTGGGGAATTTAACACGTCGTATTTGTTTTTAAATTACTTCATTTGCCATTGATGTGGCCAGTTTTCCTTTGGTTTTTGATGACCGATTCGCGAGAAGCTGATTTGACTGTGATCAAGGGAATTGCGGTCGCATTAGTCAATCGCTATTTCTTTTAAAATTTGTAATAATAATCTTAATAATCATTTATATATTAAAAACTAAAATTTATTAATAAAAATTGCTCTGAGAGTCGGTGCAATTTTGCACCGAGAAATTTCAGATTTCAATACCGTACTATGATAAAGGCTCATAAAAGTAAAGTATCCCTTATAATTGGGCTACGCCCTTGGAATTCACAATATTAATTCATTTAATAATAAATAGTTAAAGTCCCAAGTTTGGGACCCTTGGGTTAACTGTAACCCCTAAAAATGGGGTTAGGGGCTGGAGCCCCCCCCCATTTCATTTTTTGTTAAAAATTTCAACGGATTCTTCTTATTCATGTCAAAAACTATTATCGTACCAATTTTCAGCCAAAAATATTATATATTTCGATATATATATATATATATATATATATATATATATATATATATAGTTATATGATATATATATATATATATATATATATATATATATTAAGTATATATATATATTATATATATAAAGTAGATATATATACACAATACCTCTTATAATCAAAATTTCTTAAAGTAAAACTGATACAAGTAACCGGCATTCGATTTTCTCTCTTTTGACAGAGTTTTGAAATTTCATACTTCCCTTGATTATACTACAGATATAAAACTACATTTTGATAGAAATTTACATCGATCAAAGTCATAATTACATAATTATAAACATATCGAATTACCTGTCAAAGATAGGCCTTCGATTTTGAGAATTTTCATTTTGAAAGTTTTCCCACCCACCCCTAATTAACCAGGTGCTCAATGATTGTCAGACTTGGTTAGTATTTCAAGTTGGTCTTAACACTCTAATCTTTCATTTACGTAAGTGTCATTGACCTCCTTTAATCGAAAGGTCAAGTTTTGACCTCAGATGACCTTTCAAATTTTTACATTAAAAATTCAATATATTTTAGCTTGCAATCGTCCTAGAAAAATAAAATTTATATCAAATTAATCAGAAAAACATACAGAATCTGATAGTTATTGTTAAAATTGTTAATTATCTTTAATTAAAAAATTACAATTATTATGTAATTTCTCTGAGAATAAACATATCCAGTTTACAACATGTGATTGTTGCCAGAGGTTTCTGTTGTAAACTTCTAATGATTTTTACGATAAATCTACATTAGTTCGTTTGATAAATTTATTTATTTACTATATAATTTTAAATTTGCTAATTTTTGATAATAAATTTGTTATTGAAATATTAATAATTCAATTTAAAGTTTATTTAACTAATTGCTCACCGTCAACCCCCTCGGCGTCGTTTTGATCGACTATAAAACGGCGAGAGCGACCGAGGAGCATTATTATCTTAATTTACTGCACTTACGATCGATTCTGTCCTCTTAAATTGCATCCCGAATCGAATCAGTCTACGAGATTCATTTATAATGCAGTTACAGTAGTTAATATTTTATGATGAAGCTTGTTCCTCTAATGAGCTTCCCCCACCATTTAGAGGTTCAGCGCTGTTTTGGAAGCGTCTTACCGATGTTTAAGTCAGGGCTGTTGAATGCTTTTTTTTTGTAAATTCACAGCGGCACCATTGAAATTTTCCTTCCGTTAAACAGTGATCTTAGAATTTTTATAGGTATATCATTCATAAAGCCTTCCTGGACAAACTGATAGGACCCCACTAATGGCTATTCAGCCCCCCTTCTATCCTATTTCAGATATTAGAAAAAAAGGCATTATTTTTTGATTCGTTTATATATTAATTTTTTGATAAGTGTTTTGACGTTATATATCGAATCAGTCTCTTCTGATTGTGTTGTTCTATTTGGAATGACCCAATTTTGATAGTGGACACACGAGTCGATATATAATGTTGAAGTACTTCATATAGAATAGTTCACAGTCTTGGATTAATCCGATTCGCCTACGGTTATTTGGTAACCGGTTTTTATCACCGGACCAAATATCTGTGCAAATCACCTTCCAAGTCGCCTTTTTATTTCGTCTTAATTTTTATGTCCAGTTTTATTATAGGTGGAGAAATCTTCGAGGTTTTTGTCTATCTTTTTGCTCTCCCTCTCTCTATTTCTTCGGCGAAAGCTAAAAAGATATAATATTTACAAACACCTTTGTACCCAACGTGATGTATACTACCTTTTTGTTTATTTTTTTACACAAGAAAACAATAAACTCACACTCAAAAAAGTAAGCAAAAACGCTAAATGGGAGAAATTGAAAGGATAAAAGATTTGGAGAAAATTCAATATAAGAGGAATGCTTAGGAAATTTCAAATTTAAAGATTTGTTTAAAGAATGTTTCATAGAGAAAAAAATCTCGTCGTAGTTGAAATTAGAAATTTCAATTAAAATAAGTAGGTCAAAAATTACTGTATCGTCGCTAAAAAATGAGAATCATTTTTTATTAATATTAAAAATTAAATATAAATTGTAAATGGCATAGAAAATAGAAAGTTAGAAATAATAACTAAAAATCAAAATCTAAATATTTGTCAATATTTCATATGTGAAATCTGCATTTTCAAGAGTTGTCATAAAACCGATTCTTGTTATAAAAATGTTATAGTAACATTCCCCCTTTAAATATTATAAACGAAAATTACTCTTTATATATATATTTATTAAAATAAATATATAAAATTATAAATATTTATTTAGAAATATTAAAAAATCGTCTCGATAACGGATCACGTAGTCTCAGAATTTGTCTCATAAATGAGACAAAATCGGAATGCAAATTTTCGATTGTATAATTTTCAAATATTCAAATTAAATATTTATAAAGCATAAATTATAATTTTTATAATTTCAAATCATCAATTGATGGTTTATATCCATATATATATATATACATCCATAGATTTTTGTCGTAAAATAATAAAATTTATGGACCAAAGTTCAGCGAGTTTTCCGAATTTTGTGTAACATTTGATGCCGAATTATCATCAAATCCGTGCATGGTAAAATTTAACTAGTGGTTTGGTAATATTAGTTTCCCGTGGTGGTGGAGCAAATATTAGAACCCCCAGACAGAGGCTTCACCCCTGTCTTGTAATAATAATTAGTTTCCAAGAATTAGACATTTGCTTATTACGGTTTCTTCTTGTTTTCCTTGTTTTCTAAACAGAAACGAGAAACATTAGGAACCTAAAATAAAAATTATTACATTGGAAATTTGTCTTTCTCCTAGAATGCTTGCATTTCTAGAGATTGACGATTCCTACAAATAATAATTATTATTGGTAGTCATTACCATTAATAAACTAATAATTATAATTATTATTATTATTATTATTATTATTATTATTATTATTATTATTATTATTATTATTATTATTATTATTATTATTATCATCATTTATTTTAGTGTAGCTAGTATACTGCTTTCTATTATTATTATTATTATTATTATTATTATTATTATTATTATTGTTATTATTATTATTATTATTATTATTATTATTGTTATTATTGCTTTCATGGTACTAATTATAGGAAGTCTTGGTAGTATGCTGTTATTGTTATCGTTATCACAATAAATATTGTTGTTATTATTGTCATCATCTTCGGAACTTGACTAGAGTTTTTTTCATCTCTGTCCACTTTCGAAGATATAAAAATTATACTACATGTTCGATAACGTGGTTACACGTATTCGGAAATTCAGAAATAACTTCGTAATGAAAATTTTATAATGTCAAATATTAAAGCGACTTCCATATAAAATAAATTCAATAAACTTTCAACAACTATAGAAAATAAATTTCAATTAAATTTAATATACGATAAAACTTTTTCGTCCCCAAATTCATCATAAATAAAAACTCGGTTCTTTTATGAGCATTCGGTCTATATAGCAGTAGATATAGAGTCAATAATTATTTTTCATTCGTTTGTATATATATATATTAATTACTCTGGTCCACACGAGGCCCACCGAGTATATATATATATATACAAAATTTATTTTCCACTATTCATTGGCCACTTCTAAACTAATCAAGCGAAAGTGGTACCGCGCCAGAGATTTGTTTGGAAGTGGGAATAAATGTAGATTGGTGATCTGGTCTTCATTAGCCCAGCTACCTGGGACTGGGTCATTAATCCCCACACAAGTGTCAGGCATCAAAAACTGCTAATATTATATATACTCCACCAACCATAAAAATTACAACTGATTTTCCATTTGAATTGGTGGCTATGGACATGTTGCAATTACCCAAAACCAAGAAAGGAAATAATTATGCATTAGTTATGGTAGACCACCACTCAAAATGGATCGCTGCAATTCCCATACCTAATAAAAAGTGTAAAACAGTGACTAATGGATTTCAACAAAATATGTTACCATATCTCCCAAACATACCAAAGAAAATATTGACAGATAATGGTCGGGAATTCATCGGCCCAGAGTTTGAAGAAATGCTTCAACTTAATAATATACGACACATTTTGACAACACCTTACACTCCTTCATCAAATGGAGCTGTGGAAAGAGTTAATAGAACTATAATTCAGTACTTAAGAATGACTATCAAAGATTACACCTTGTGGGATGCAGAGTTGCCAAGAATAGTTATGATATATAACCATACTGAACATTCCCAATTAGGTCTGTCTCCTTGTGAATATATTCTCCAAAAACAACACACACCCTATAGCGGACTATCTTGGAGAACTGAAGATATATTTTGGCAACCAGGACATTCTCATTATCAACCTTACCAGTTGCACCAAAAAGTAGGTTTAAAAATACATTTACCTGGTGATTTGGTAACTAACAAATTCCGTCCTCGTTACCATGGCCCTTATGAGGTAATTAAAGTTAATGAAAATATGATTACCTATGTACTTGAATCAATTGAGGGAAAACAGTACAAAGTCCATCATCGCCAATTACGAAAGTGGTTGTTACCACCTCATTATTTAGAGAACAATGAATTATTTCAAAAGTGGGCTATGAATTTAACTGATGATGACCTTTTTGAAAAAGCTGAAAAAGCCCAAGGACTAGAGAGAAAAATTGAATTAAATGAGGAAATTATTGATGAAGAGAAAGGAACTTCTAGTCAAGATCAGTTAGAATTAACTGGTTTGGATGACTCAGATGACTTTGAGTTTGAAGGTTTTGAAATGACTGAAGAAACAGTGGCAACCTTCCGGACAATAAAAAATAAAATGCAAGAAATGCAAACCCAAATGAACTTACCTATAACTTCAGTGTCCTCTCCATCCTCTCCTAATGCACCTAAAGAAATTGAGCAAATAGAAATTATTGAAAATCTTTCAGATATGGAACTTTCTAATCTGTTGCCAGAACCAACACAAAATGAAGAAAATGACCAACCAATTTCTTTGATTAGCAGTACTCCAGAATCAAGTTTAAAAGAATTTTTAATGGAACATCTTGTGAGGAGTAGTAGAGCTTTACAAGAAAGGCAACCAAATGAAACTATAATCAGATGGAGCTTAAACACTCACAGAGAAAATCGAAATGTTCAGTCTCTTCATAGAGAAAATTTAGATGAAGTTAAAAGACGATTATCCTTAAGTGAGACTCCCCTTGAGATGGAGGAGAGAGACGATGAGCCTAGTGAGTTTGATTTTACTGGATTTGTAGAAAATGAAAGAAATGAGGTAGAGCCAACTACTATCAATAATGATGACAGGCCGCATACACGATCGCAAGGATTGTGTCAGGACATTCCAAATGTACAGCCATTTATATTAGAACGAAAAAGGACAAACAAATAATTGAAATACATAGTTCAGTATACCATACCTAATCAGGTTACTAATATTTAATATCACTAATGAAAAGGTGTGAAGAATAATGAAGCAGTATCATTAAGTAAATCCGCCTGTTGACCAGTGAGAGAAAATAAGAAAATATTAAGTAAGAAAGAAAACAAGGAAAATTCTTTTGAAGAAAAACAAGTAACCTTATCCCACGTTGTTGTCTCAACAACGGGTAGGGAGGAATAAAGTGGTATTACAGTTTTCTTATTTTTCAGAGTATTTATGATGGAAATGATTTTTGATACACAAGAGTATCTATTTTGTTGAATAAATCTTTTTCATATTCAAAAAGAGTATTTATAATCAAGTGAATAAAAGTGAATAAATATAAAAAGTTGACACTTTGTTAGATAAACATAAAATAAATAACTCATAAAAATTTGTGACTTTCTTAAATAAACATAGAATAAATATAGGAGTATTTTTGTTCGTTCAAAGTGAAAAGTGACAAACTATTTGAATAAGAGTATTGTTTTGGGCCAAACCCAAAAACAGAAATAAGAAGAAACATTATTGGAATATATAAGAAGATTAATACAATTATTTAAAAGAACTAAAAGATCATAGTATATAATTGAGAAGAATAGTACATATTCATTGACCATAAAAGAAAGAGAAACGATAACACAATTTCAAGATATTATTAATAACAGAAAAGAGGACATACTGAAGTTGATATTAACTCCAAGACCAGTACCAAATTTGAAGAAGCTTAATTCCCCTAACAAGGGTTAGTTAGATATTGAAGTTTTGTTAAATAATGAAATAAATGCACAATTTTTATTTATATTGATTAAAAAGGATTTTTCAAACTTGGCCTGATCACTGTTATTTTTAACAGGGACCAGGTTTGGGAGTAAATTGAGTTTTGCCCCTTATCAACATTTCCAAAGCATTTTCAACACTTCAAATTAATCCAGAGTGGATTCCGGAAAGCAAACTACATTTGACATTTAATTATTATTTATAACTGTGATCATTGTTACTTTTAACAACAATACAAGAGACCAAGATTTGCCAACATTGGCAATCATCAGTGTTGAATAATTCTCTAAATAAAAATATTTAATCATTAAACAAACCAGAAGCTGTTTGTTTACAAATTGCAGGTGGTGGGTTTGCTAATCTTACTAACTTCATTAACAAGGAAGGTGAAGGTATGTGAAGTTTTATTCAAGTTTATTAAATTCTAAAGTTATAAATATTAAATTATTGTTATTAATTATTAAATTATAAATCATTACATTTTTAGTAATAAAATATAAACTATTTTAATTGTCACTTAAATATCTAAAAATATTATTGAATTAGTTAGTTAGTTAGTTAGTTTATTTCTTAAGTATAAACTTTTATCAATTATTAAATTATTTATTATTAATATAACATTTATGCACAATTACGCATGTCATATTTCTGTTAATATAGTCTTAAATGTTTACGTCCTTTTTAAAACCCTGCATTGCGCTTTTGCATTACTGGCTTGCGATTTAAAATTTTTGTGTAAGTAATTACTGTTCTTTTTCCCAATAGCACGTCCCTTTTTATTGTGCACCATTCTTTCCTGGATTATTTTTAAATTCCAGTTTCAGTGGACGAGTGTGTCCAATTCTACACGCAGCAGGACCCTTATGGTCTGGAGCAATTGTCTTGCCATTTCAATAGAAGAGAGGTCATTTCTTCCTTCCTTAAACGAATACCAAGACAATAAGAAAAGCTTAGATAGGTTAGTCCCTTCTTATTTCCCTTTTCTTATTTTATTGCCAGCACCATTATATAAATGGTAGCAGAACGTAGTTCGCTGCGTCTCTTTTGGCCATTCTTCGTTCACTGTTTCAGTGAACATACCCTTTAAATCAATAATAAATACTATGGTACTTCTTGGGTTACATTCCATTCTCTTTATATATATATAAAGTGAGAATATTTAATTTATTTTTTATATATATATATATATATATATATATATATATATATATATATATATATATATATATATATATATATATATATATATATATATATATATATATATATATATATATAGAGAGAGAGAGAGAGAGAGAGAAAGAAGCTGAGTAGTGCTACGCTGAGTCGTCACGATTATTATATATATATATATATATTATATTATTATTATATTATACATGAGCATATATATATATTATATATATATATATACATATTATTGGTTACATATTATATATTATATTATTATATTATATATATGCGCGCATTTCATATATATATACATATATATTATATATATTATTATTACATATATATTATATATACATATATATATATATATATAATATATATATACACATATATATATATTAAGAGAAAGATATATATATATATATACATATTATATATTATATATTATATATATATATATATGTAGTAAATTGTATTTATATACATATATATATATGTTATAATAAATAGTATATATATATAATATTATATATATACATATTGTTTTATATATATAGCAATAATAGTTATATATATATATATATATATATATATATATATATATATATATATATATATATATATATATATATATATATATATATTATATATGTATAAAAGAGCAGATATAAAAATTTCAATATATATACACATATATTGTTACATTACTATATATATATTATATATATAAGGTGAGCATATATATATATATATATATATATATATATATAAGCAGCAAGAGTATATATATATATATTTCATATATATATATATATAATATATATATATATATAATATTTATATATATATATATATGTGTGTGTATATATATATATATATATATATATATATATATCATCCAGGAGGTAAAAGGCCGGAGATTTACCAAATTCCATCGGTTTTTGAAAAATTGGAAACCCAGGGCCAAATAAATGCCTGACATGCTCCGATACGCGGCGCTTAAAATTGTGCAAATCAAAGGAAGTTGAAAAAATAGATAAATTAAGTGTGTTCCAGAAGATACCAGTGGAGTACATGTAAGATTGAGCATAGCAGTAATGTCTGGGTCAGAGAGTTGGATGAAGAATGAATGTCTGAAATACGAGTTACAGGAACTCAAAGGAGGAGGTATATGACTGGAAAATTCAAAAGAACAATGTCAATTGTAATAACAATATAATGAGATTGATTGGAGAGAGTTAGTTAGAGTAGGAGAGTTAAGGAGTCGACCAGCCCTAGACTACACTTTATCAAGGAGAGCAAAATGTGTGTGTGTAACTACCCCAGATATGAGATTCGTACTCTATACAAGGACTAACAATGCCCCTATTTAGAGCTAGCAACTGGGGTGGCGATAAGATGTCCCGAAGGCGCCTCGGAACACTCAATTTTATGGAAACTTGTTAGAAAGAACATAATATGATCCTTCTAATTAAGATCACGAGAAAAGAAAATATCAAGAATATTAAGAACAGAAGAAGGTTAGAGCTGTGTTCTCAAAGAAGATATTATAGTTGTGTGAAAGATTATGTCAAATGGATAGATGAAGAAACAAAGTTATTGAGGAATTGAAAGCAACCAAGTTTTCTTTAACAGAACTATAAGTATGAGAAAGATCAGAAGTCTCTTGCTTCAAAGCTACCCTGCTAGTCGTTGTCTTTCAAATTGGAGGGAGTAATAATAAGTGGTGGAGCTATCATCTTAAGAGTGGAGAAGAAACACAATAGCAGATAGATCATTGATGCAAAATAGGAAGGAAAAAAAAGAGTTGGAGCTAGAACAGAATTCCGAAAAAACATCACTATGGATAGATTTATAGGATAAATGGAGTCTATCTACATTAATAGCCATAAAACCACTGTAACGGAAGTCAAGAGAAGGTTGCAAAGAGAAGGATAAAAACAGAAAGTGGGGAGTTTAGAGATTAAAGCTTTGTACCAAAGTTTATAGAAAGGCTTTTATATGTCTAGCGCCATAGAAAAAGATTCAACGAAATGCGAAAGAGCAGAGGAGCAAGAGCCGGAGAGAAAGGAAAGAAGAATACCGGTCTAGCTGTCCTTACAGAAGCCATACTGGTAATCAGAAATCAAATAAGAAGATTTAACATATTTCAAAATCTACTTGTTAAGAATAGATTCGAAAGCTTAGGATAAACAGAGTTTAAATAGGACGATAGTTGAATTGTTGACTGGGGTCCCGCTTCTACAGAACATGCTGGATAAATGCACTCTTCCTTCAGGAGGGAAAGATTGAAGTTGATAAGAAATGAGGAAACAGTTTACCATGGCAGGATACAAGCTCAGAAGGGCAACTTTCGAGGATCACTAGAGGAACAACTTCAGCACTCTCCGCCATCTTAGTGTTAAACTCGGCTCATTTAAGGATTTGAAAGAGGCGGAGCGGAGGAATAGCTCTGGAACCGTCTAGAATGGAATAAGAGAGAAAAGTTTGACCAAATTGTTCAGCTTTAGCAGTAGTTTTAAGACAGCAGTATTGCCGACAGAGATACAAGAGCAGAGAGAGAGGAAGAAGCAAATTTGAAGTTGACATTTTAAAATTGCAAAATGTCAGAAAAATTATGAGGTACAATTTTTTACGAAAAAAAGATATTAGGGTCTCGAAGAGCTGATTTTTTTTTTTTTTTTTTTTTTTGTAGTTTCGGGATGAAATGAACAAGAGCCCCTAGTTTCTAGATTTGAAGACAACGATAATTTCTGATAAACCAAAATTTATCAGTTTTAGTTTAAAGGATAGAGAACAGAAAGTATGCCTCCATATTAATAATTATATATATATATTATTATATATACTATATATATATATATATATATATATATTTATATTATATATTATTATATATATATATATACATATATAGTATATATATATAGAACAGCGCCCCTAAATATGTTTTTGAAGGAAGTGAAAAAAAAAATGTCATGTTTAAAATAAATTGCCTCTTTTTTGAAGTGCTTAATATAATAATTTGGTTCTTAACCTTATAAACCAAAAACATCATGATTTCTATTGTTTTTTATAATAAAAACCATTGGTTATATTTTTAAAAAAAACATGTTCTTTCCCATCCATATATATATATATATATATATATATTATATATATATACTCATATATATATATATAGATATATAATATTATATATATATACTATATTTATATATAATATAGTATATATATATATATATATTAATATATTATATATATTTATATATTATATAATTATATATAAGATATATTATATATTAATATCATATAATATATATATACTATATATCATATATATATATATATATATATATATATATACTTATTCAATATAAAACTTGCAAATTATAAAAAATGGTGTCCACTGCCGAACACTAGAGAGTGAATAGAATATTTTAGGATAATTTAAAAAAAATAAATAAATAAATAAAAAAAAAACAACACTTATTTGGTGAGTCTCAAATCCCATTGAGAACATTATACTCTGATCATTTGTCTCCATTTTGTTCTATAAACAAAATTTAAAATTTAATCTTTCAAACAAATCTAGATATTGGTCATACAATAAGGGAATGCGGAATAACAATAATAATAATAATAATAATAATAATAATAATAATAATAATAATAATAATAATAATAATAATAATAATAATAATAATAATAATAATAATAATAATAATAAATAATAGTAATAATAAATAATAGTAATAATAAATAATAGTAATAATAAATAATAATAATAATAATAATAATAATAATAATAATAATAATAATAATAATAATAATAATAATAATAATAATAATAATAATAATAATAATAATAATAGTAATAATAGATAATAATAATAATAATAATAATAATAATAATAATAATAATAATAATAATAATAATAATAATAATAATAATAATAATAATTTCCATTATACATAGCGTTACAAATATCAAATATATGGAAATTTTAATTTCGATTTAATTAATAATTTGAAATTTTAGAAAATAATGAATACAAACTCTTTTCGGACTGTTAATATACCTTGAAAAAGTTTTTCTATTCATAAAATTTAATTAATTATATTTATTATTAAAGTTATTTTTATATTATATTTAATTAAAATAAAAATTTATTATAATAAAATTAATTTTAATATTTTTTCTACCGACTTCTATAAAAATGTTGAACAATTTTATTTGTAGTTTTTAAATTATATTGAAAATTTCTTTCTTCGTAAATTATTATTATTATTATTATTATTATTATTATTATTATTATTATTATTATTATTATTATTATTATTATTATTATTATTATTATGATTATTATGATTATTATTATGATTATTATTATTATTATTATTATTAT
Organism: Trachelipus rathkii; assembly: GCA_015478945.1. Taxonomy (NCBI): domain Eukaryota; kingdom Metazoa; phylum Arthropoda; class Malacostraca; order Isopoda; family Trachelipodidae; genus Trachelipus; species Trachelipus rathkii. Next base: position 90,047 of record JABUQX010013672.1, read on the forward strand.
TATTATTATTATTATTATTATTATTATTATTATTATTATTATTATTATTATTATTATTATTATTATTATTATTATTATTATTGTTATCATTATAATCATCATCATCATCAATCATCATCATCATCATTATCCATCCAACACATCATCATCATCATCATCATCATCATATCATCATTCATCAGTCATATATCATCATCATCATCATCATCATCATCATCATCATCATCATCATCATCATCATCATCATCATCATCATCATCATCATCATCATCATCATCATCATCATCATCATCATCATCATCATCATCATCATCATCATCATCATCATCATCATCATCATCATCATCATCATAATCATCATCATCATCATCATCACATATTATTTTTATTATTTTATTATTATATTATTATTATTATTATTATTATTATTATTATTAATTATTATTATATCTATTATTTATTATTATTATTATTATTATTATTATTATTATTATTATTATTTCCGAGAATAACGTTAATAGAATTATAATTGAACATCTTGTTTTCGAAACGAAAATAGAGTAATAGAACTAATTTGGGAAAAAGACTGAGAAAGAAATATTTGTTTTTAAAATTTTGGGATTGAGCATAGAAGGGGTACAAAGGGGGGTGGGAAATAAAGACGACAATAGAAATATAAAAATAGAAATGAAAAAAAAATTAAAGATTAACGATGAAGAAGATAGTAAAGAAGATAGAAATATTGATGCATATGTAATGAAGAGTAAAAAGATGGTATAAATAGTATTGGCAAAAAAAGAATCAATATGAGGATGTGAAAACATTGGCAATATTTTGTGATGTCATTTATTATTATTATTATTATTATTATTATTATTATTATTATTATTATTATTATTATTATTATTATTATTATTATTATTATTATTATTATTATTATTATATTATTTTTATTTTTATTTTTATTTTTATTATTACCTATTATTATTATTATTATTATTATTATTATTATTATTATTATTATTATTATTATTATTTTTAGAGAGCGATTATTATTATTTATTATTATTATTATTATTAATTATTATTATTATAATGATTATTATTATTATTAATTACATATAATATTATTATTATTATTATTATTATTATTATTTATTATTATTATATTATCTATTATTATTTCTATTATTATTATATTATTATTATTATATGACACTAAGTACATGTAAACTAGCCTATTTTCTAGATTTTTATTGCATTTTTTTTTCCTAATTTCAAAACAATTAAAATAATTGCATTATTTTCTAAATTTATCAAAATCTCATTCTTACGTAAGTTTTCAGCACTTATTTAATTAATATTTAATTTATTGTTTAACTTTGTTAAATTTGCATAAATAGCCAATGTGACAACCTTGAGCAGAATAGCAGAAAAAATCATAACACTTTTCAATCATTTTTCTTTAATTAGAAATACGAGATGAACGAAATTAAAGAAGACTTTCGAAAATGCGTTTGCTCTAGCTCAAAGTGATTACCATGCTGTTTAAGTTTTCCGCAAGCTTTCATTAGGTTTCTCGCCGTGAGTATTTATGCGCGCGCACTCTGTTTTATATGTTAAATTTCTAAGAAGGCAGGCCTCGAGCTAAACGAAGCATGTATTGACAGTACATTCTTTTATTCATGCTGGCTGTTCGAGAATTCGTGCAACTAAATATATAATTTCAATCTTATTGGTATTACAAGAGTTTAGAAGAAGAATAGATATCCACATGTCTTTATTCTCAAATCACAGTATACTGAAAATTTTAATTTTCTTTTGTTATTTTTCCCTTTAAGCATGCACTCGCTGATAGCATGCCTAGGTTCGCCCAACACAAACACACACACACACACCACACTCCCACACATATATATATATATATACTATATTATATATATATATATGATATAATATATATACTATATATATATATTATATATATATATATAATATATAACTCGTAATATAGATATATTATATTATATTATATATAATATTATAATTTTATATATATAATATAATATATATATTATATATATATATATTGTACTTATATAGTGTATATATATATATATATATATATATATATATATTAAATATATATATATATATATATATATATATATATAATAATATTATAATATATATTATTATAAATATCTAATATATATATATATATATTATAATATATATTATATATATTATATATAATATATATATATATTATTATATATTATATAATATATATATATAATATATAATATATAATTTCAAAGAGTGATATAATCACTTTGATGTTATAGCGTCAATTTCCTGAAAACATTTAATCTTTCCAGATCAGTCACTTGCGCTCTCATATACCATCGAAGCTACAAACAATTACTTCAGTCATCAAAAAGAATTGTAAGCCTTTGACAATATTTAAGTGTGACTTTGGATGGTGTGACTTTTAAAAAAACATAATTAAATTAAATAAATAAAAATGAATCTCTCTCTCACTCTCTCTCTCTCTCTCTCTCGTCTCTTCTCTCTTCTCTTCTTTCTCTCTCCTCATTTTTCCTCTTCTCTTTAACCAACTAAACTAAAAAATACATTTCTACGCACTTTACATCTCTTGAAAATTGCAAGTGCAATTCTTTCAATAGTTGGTAGGTTTTAATGTTCGGTTTTATTAAGATTTGAAACTTCTCTCTCTCTCTTCTCCTCTCTCTCCTCTCTCTCTCCTCTCTCTCTCTCCTCTCTCTCCTCTCTCTCTTCTCTCCTCTCTCTCTCTCTCTCTCTATCCTCTCTCTCCTCTCTTCTCTCTCTCTCCTCTCCTCTCTCTCTCTCTCTTCTCTCTCTCTCTCTCTCCCTCTCTCTCCTCTCCTCTGCTCGCTCCTCACCTTTCCTCCTCCCTCTATCTTTCTCTCTCTTCTTCTCTCTCTCTCTATCCTGCACCTCTCTGTCTTCTCTCTCTCGTTTCTCTCTCTCTCTCTCTCCTCTCCTCTCTCTCTCATCTCTCCGTTCTCTCTGTCTTCATCTCTCCTCTCTCTCTCTCTCTCTCTTCTCTTCTCTCTCTTCTCTCTCTTCTCTCTTCTCTCTCTCTCTCTCTCCTCTTCTCTCTGCTCTCTCTCTCTCTTCTCTCCCTCTCTCTCTCTCTCTCCTCTCTCCTCTCTTCTCTCTCCTCTCTTCTCTCTCTCTTCTCGTTCTTCTTCTCCTCTCTCTCTTCTCTCTCTCCTCTCTTCTCTCTCTCTCTCTCTCTCTCTCTCTCTCTTCTCTAATCTCCTCTCTCTCTCTCGCTCTCTC
>JABUQX010013673.1:0-35505 GCA_015478945.1 Trachelipus rathkii
GAGAATATAGCTAGATTCCAATGAACAGTAAATTCATATCTGACATAGGAACCATGCACAATGCCCGCAGATAGAAGTACACTCTTATAACCAGCAATCTAGCATAACTATACAACGATACCAGCCGCAAAGTGAGTTATCGCTCTGGTCATGAACGGTACCCGAAATTCCGACTATCATAATGACGCACGCATAGAACGTGTCTCCTATAGGTTAATCATTCTAGATCTTTGCTTAAATGGCTAGCTACTACAAGGTGAGTCACAATCACAACCTGCTTCTGTTATAAACATGCCAAATTACAACCCCTATTACTGATTTGGGTATTTGCTACAATCAAGAGGCAGGACTCCTAATTTTCTTGTCTCCATCGGTCCGTTCCAGTCCACAGAAAAGATTAATTGATATCGTATTATTGTGATATAAAAATTTTGGACTTTTATCATATCCCCTCTAATTAGAAGTAGTAGGATTTTTCTCTTATCATGCGTGTCCAACGGCGACAAGGCAACAAATGTGTAAGAAACATTCCTACTTCCTGTCATCTCTCGCTCATAGTTGTCTTACCTCTTTATTGAAGGACGGCCAAACCATTTCATAGCGTGGGGTGGTGGTGCTCTAGCAATGCATGTGGCACTCGTCATTTCTATAATAAAGAAGCCCAACTTGTGCACAATATTTAATACTGCCTAACATGGCTATTTACAGCTTACTTATAAGTTATAACCTCCTTGCTCTTGTGAAGACCTGCGATTTATTATACAATAGGCATCTTCAAGCGACTATTCCTGGCTCCAGAGCCGGTCTGATTGCCATTTTTCAGATTTATGGCTTATGATAGGCATCACACCGTCAATTTGTCTTTTATAATGTGGGCATAATCATTGTGCTATTCACCAATATATGTATTTGTATGCGGCTAAATTCTGATATTCACATATATGTATTTGTATGCGCATAAATTCTGATATTCACATATATGTATTTGTATTACGAAAAAACTACTTATATTCACAATGTTCTTAGATGCGCCACTCCACATATACCACAATGCTGATAACTTTTGCTCATCAAACATGAAATACTTTATCAAAGGCTTCGCAAGCCCCCAAATATATAATCAACAACTAGATCTCCCTTAGTCACTGAATCAGTAATGTATTCCTAAATTTATTGTTTGCGTGAACCATGATCTACCTTCTAAACCATACTGGAAAGTGGAAGCCCATACAGTCATCTTATTAACCCAAATATTATGTATATGACGTTATTAGTTAGCTTTTCCAAATCGTTTACAAACAGGCCTATAATTTCCCCAAAATAATTTCGTTATCAACCACATATCACAACTTTCTTTTAAATAGTGATGCAGATATCCTAATCCAAATCCGTCTTCCTGCGCCCACATGACAGCCTACTCGCCAAAATATTCTAAATCTTAGTCACCACAAAAAATCACGAGAAGAAGTTACAGTTGTACTTGCAATACTACTAAATTAATCCATTCCTTTAGAATTTCTACCAATAATATACAATACTGATAGACCTGAGGCGGCTTTCACTTAGAGTCAGTGAAGTTCCAGTAAAGATATTTGAAAATTTATATTCACAATTCTCAAAACGCCAATAGTAAACCTGATATATCATATACTGATCGTTGCTACTAATTGTAACTATTATTATGTTTACACTAAACGATATCCTATCTTTTCCTCCAGACGAATAACAATATATCGAAAATAATTAATCTTAATTCCTTATCGTGACGAAACTTGGACTAAATTCTTCAAGATCAACCTTTTTGGACCAAATTTGGTCAAACCCTACTTTGTTAAATTTTTCAGAAGCAAAAAAAAACCGATCCGTTAATGTTTACTACTCATCAGCTAAACTTAAATTTCCGCCATTCTTTTTGATTCTATCTTTTCTAACAAATTAAGGTTCAACTTTACTGAATTTTATCTTCTTAACCATAACATTATCATATCTACTCCCATTTCTTTCCTTAAACCTTTCCTACAGCAGCTTTCGCTTTTCGCTGAAATTCTTCTTCTCTCCTTACCTCATCATATGTCCATCAACTAGGTCTTTACTTCTGACCACCCTTGGGTCTATCAATTTTAAAGAATTACTGAACTGCCAGAATTGCTTGAAACAACCCCACATGAAAGACAAAAATAATTTTGCGGTTTTAAACTCTTGTACTCAGTCAAATTATTTATTAAGCATAGGTCACAAGAATTTGCTATGATTCACCGTTTCTGAAAATCAACAATCGTTCTCCCTTGCAATTTAAGAGGCTCAGAAGACACATTTAATACACCATCATTAATTACTCATACTATATGGTCCTGCCCTAATTTTCCTCGACTCCGCACACTCCCACATATAACTATTATTCTTGTTTGTTAAGGTTAGATTCCCAAGAGTGTCGACCCATTCTTGTGGTTTATAGATCACCTATAAATTTAGGAAGTGCGACTTCCAATTGTCAAGAGGAAAATTAAAATCTCTCATTATGAATTAGCCTTTTTACTTGGACTCCTGTGTCTTGATTTACTTTAAAATTTCTCTATTCTGAACTCTGGTTCAGCTCGTCTATAAGAATGCCCCCTAAGTATGACATCTCAGATTCACGATGCATAAAGGCTCAATCACTACCCTCATGCAGATTCAACCAATCTTCCTTGTCTTTAATACACATCGTCATCAAATGTTGACTTTGACTATTGGTCGTAATTATACATTGATTTTACACCATTCCTTCTCTCTATGGCTCGGGTATAAAACGTAAATATTACAGTTCTATAACTACTATCCTGAAAGATCCCTGTAAGAACTATCTTTAGCATTATAGCCTAATAGCTCAGTGGCAAAGCCACTCATCAACAAAACCGAAAAACCCAAAGCATTCACGGAAACTGGTGTTAGCAGGATAATGGACCATATTCTCTCCTTAAAGTCATAGTTTGTTCGTTAGCTCAAACGTTAAATGCGTTACACCCCTATGGATAGTGGCTTTGCACCGGTGAGCGTCGTATAATGTTATAAAAAAAAATTTATAAATGTTAACTATAATTACATACAACACAAATAATGCAGGTTCGAAGGTCCGGATTCCAATGCCCGTTAATTTACTAGTGACCTTTCTAACCAATTTACAAGTATTGAATAGTAACGGAAATAAAGAATCGATATGTCTTCAACAAATAAAATAGGGTGTATGAAAGAAAATTTATTCAAACTTCTTGTTAGCCCGACCGCTTGACCTGCTATTAACTGCTTTCATCCGCGTTTTTGCAATGATATCATATAATAACCCTTTAAAAAAATTAATTTTCACACATAAACAAACACAGCTCATTTAATCTCACCTAGACATCTATTCTTCATAAACTTGTTAACTTGCATGTAAAACATCGTGCTACAATCGTACCATCGACCAGTCAAGCAAATCAAATTGCCCTTTTCTTAGCCTGTACGGGGACCCGACATTGATAGCCAACAATTTCAAGTTACACAGGTCTAAGGTATAAATAACCGTTTTACGAAATAAGACAAGATTAACTGTCTATAAATATATAATCATTTATATTCTTGGCTTAATTTCTGGTTTCTAAGCATTACGGTAATCAAGAAATTACAAATTATTACTAAAAACTACATTCAAAACATTCATATTCATAATCAACCAACTCAGCTTTTAATAATTTAGAATAAAATTAAATAATTAAACATTTTATTTGAGATATGCTATCTAATTACCCGATACAAAATATTTAACTTTTTCTCAACATCCCCTCTACTGCTACACCAATTAGGTTTTCCACTATTATTTTATTCTACATTCAACCCTGATAGTCATGACCCTGACAACACTGCGACAGAATATATTTCTAAAATTGAACTTCAATTCTTGTTCCATCATTAATGGTCAAAAAAATTTCATCTTATACTTTCCTATTCCATAATAATCTAATAAATAATGAATAATAATAACATAATAATAATAATAATATAATATAAAATAATAGATGGTAATAGGTTAAATCAGAAAAACGGGTCATACTCCATTTTCTCATAAATTTCCAATCGAACATGCCTCCATGACTGTAATTCACATATATAGCATTAATAGAACAATATACTACAGTGTTACTCTTCATAATAATAAATGAATAAATAATAATAATACTAAATAAAATAATAATAAATAATAATAATTTTCCCGTAAAAAACTAACAAATAATTCCTAATCAAAAATGTTGTACGTTTGCAGTATGTTTCAAATTAAAAAAAAAACTAAATATATAGATTATTGAATTCTTTCTAAGCACGTATAAGTTCATAAACGAGACAAGGTGGGGGTGTAGGCGACTAAACTGATGGCCGGGGAATAAAATGGAATGGGAGGGGATCGCGAAAGATTTACATAGCATTACCTGTACGAACCGAAATTAAGGTTGCCGTAGGTGAGGCGAGTATACAGCATGTAATAGCGATGTACAAATGGTGAATACTATATAATATATAATATAATAAAACATTTGTTGTTAAATATGAAAATAATATTATTGATATTTCATTTATTATATTACCGATAATACTATATATATATATACTATATATATACCGTTGATAATTGAAACTTGTAAATTTATCTAGAAAAATAATAGCTAAGAATGTCCATAGACTAGCGACGCATGAAACACAAATACAATAACCATTAGTCTCTATTAGTTAACTAAGTTGACTATACAACTTAGTGATACTTTTGAACTAAGTATTTAAAAGTGCCAAGATTACTATAATCATCCCTAGAAGCATTTATATACCTTACGATTTGATAAAAAATAGTTTTCTCTACGGAGGAATAAAATATGAATAGACGTAAGACAACATCAGACCGATATACTCAGGTATATAAGCGAAACTGAGCAGAGAGAGTTTACACACAAGGGGGGAAATGAAATAACCTAGAATTTGAAGCAAGTTTAGAATACCGGTACTAATAGTATGCACTAGATTATAATAACGATGTAGATTTTATATATATATATAGTACTATATATATATTTTAAGCTTGCGGCATCCTTTAATTTTCAAGACGAAACAAATCTACATGAAAGGAAACATAACAACAGGTCGTTGTTTGTCAAGGACTTTTGACCCCCTTCCCCCTAGACTCAAAAACAAAGTGACCTTCTACAACTACCAGGAGGATTGACTAAAATAGATTCCAAATCATCTCAACACTACCAAAAATGAATTAAGGTGAAAAATCAACAAATTAATCACGTATTAAACTTAATTTTACGAAAGAAAAAAATATTCCAAGAAACATGAACAAATAAGAAGATGCAGCAATTAAAATGATACATAATAATAAATAAAAATATAACCGGAAAGTACCGTCACAATACGTAAACGATCTTGAGCACAAGACCGACAAGAAACCGGACAAATAACAGGCGACCACTACCAAACAAAAGAAGGAACCGATAATAAATGTAATACACGTAGCAAGTTACAAGTTTAACAATATATAGTATATCTAATATTATATATATATATATATATATATACTATTATATATTTAATATATACTATAGCTATATATTCATATATATATCATAACTCACTATAATATATATATATAGTGATATTATATACTAGATACTAATCTATATATCCTATATATAAATACTATATAGGCCAGCGTCGGATTAGCGTAATAATGATATCTTAAAATAACTAATATCTTCGTTTTTCTGTTCTAAAGGATAACGAATTTGCTGCGAATCCTGTCCAAAAGTTTGCCCTGCAAATGTAAAAAAAAAAAAAACAAAAAAAAAAAAAAAAAAAAAAAAAAAAATTATATCTCAATAAACTACAATAGCTACAGCGAAAGGAATACATTTGGAATCCTCGTAAAATTTCACATAAGAAAAATGTAAAAAAAAAAAAAAAAAAAACAATTTATGCTAAATAATTATAGTAATATGTTAGAAGCCTATATTAGAGACCTTTTATTGGTTTTTCGTTTAAAAATAAAATAGACTTTCTATTAGAATCTTGCTTTATACGGCACACTAGGAGGGCTCTGAAGCCGACGGGACATAGGGCGGGAACGTTTTCCAATACCGTCAAAGGGAGGGGCGGAGAGGAGACCGCGACACCCGAATACCAAAAGAAGCGCGGTTCCGGAGAAAAAACTAACATTTTCTAGTTCAGTGGAAATCTTCAAATGGCTTCTCATACACTTGTTGTGTTAAGGTTTCTTGCTGTATAAAATCTTGGACCTTACAGTAATGGTGAACGAAACTACCGAAAAGAAAACAATAAAGCTATAATTTAGTATTGCGAAAGGTTTGGTATATAATTTTTTAATAGCAAAATTATACTTAAAAATTTCGATATCATATGCTATAAAAGGAAGATAGAAGATAAACGTAACTTCATTGTTTATATTATTTTTGGAAGCTTCAAATTGATTATTTCTCCAATTCATTTTAATAGATAAAGTTTTATTAGTTTATATATATATTTTTCAGAAGAAAAATTTTCCGAACTCTATATAAATATACCTGAACTAAGAACCCTACAGTATATATATATAACTACTATACTTGAACATGTAGTATAATACCTATATAGTATACTTACTATTATATATTTATATAAATATTATTTATATATACGCTCTCTCATATCCTATATACTATACTGAGGAATCACGATGGTCGATTTTTTCTTAGATGCTAGGCACAGTATGTAGCTTAATTTATTCATATGTATTTATATTCTTTTTAATATTATATACTATACTACTATATATATTATATATATGTAATATATATATATATATATATATACTATATATATACTATATAATACTTATATATATATATATATATAAACTATATACTATATATATATACTATTATATATATATTACTATATAACATATGAACCATTATGTGATCCTTCTGAGGTATTACTCAATTATATATTAACCTATTTATTCATATTTAGTTATATCTAATAATTCTATATATAAATATTTTGGTAATTTAATTAAATACGTTATATATATAATATTAATAATAATATTATTAAATATACGTTAAAGGTATATATTTAAATACCATGATAATAAGTTATTACTAATATATAAGTTGTTTTTATATTTACATAGTATATAATAATATATATATGTTATATTATATATATATAATATTTATATAATACATAGTATATTACCAGTAACGCTATATAGATAACTGAATTGTATTATTTATTATAAAATTTGATCTAATACATATAATTTGTGATAATATATGAGTAAGTTTTCCAAGATATATAATATAGTATTATATTATATATATATATCATATCGTCGCATGCTTATATAATAAACCTATAATATGAAATTGATTTATATTTAGTTCACCTATATCCGGGAGAACTGAGGAGTATTGCGTGATATGACTATAGTCAATATATATATAATATATAATAGATGATCAATATGAATTATATATATGTATATATAGTGATATATATATATATTGGATATAATAAAGATAGTTTTTGAGAGGGAGAAATGTGAAGAATTAAGTTTTTTAAAAAAGAAAATTTGAATTTCACACGAAGATTGACTGAACTTTTATTTACCTATTATTATATATATATATTATATATAATATTATATATATTAATATATATATATATACTATAATATATAATTGTATATATAGTAGTATCAAACACTTCTAGGTATAGATCCATATATTATATATATTTATTATTATATATATATATATATATATTATAATATATATATATATATATATTATATATATATATATTATATTTTTTATTATTATTAGCTATTTTTTTATTTATTTATATATTTTTTTATTCATTTTTAAGTATATATATATATATATATATATATATATATATATATATATATAAATTATTTAATATAATATATATATATATAAATATTATATTATATATATATATATATATATATATATATATATATAATATTAAAGTATTTCTCATAAGGGGGTAAAATCTTTCTTTCTTTTTTAATTAGCACCGCCGGTCCCTCCCGGGCAGAGCCGTAATCTAGGAGAGGGTGCGCTCAAATTTTATACCTGGGCAAAACGGAGTTAAAAAGAGAACAGGTCACACTCACCCCCACGACCAGTGACGAACCTGAATCTTCGCTAAGTTGGTAGAGTGCTCTAACCGCTGGAGCTTAACCGGGTGTTATCAATGTGTTTGGAATTCATTGTTTCTTAATTTATGCGAAGAAAATCTTGGACCTTAAGTAAACCATGCTTCCTCAAAATAAATTTAGTATTGGGGAAAGGTTGGTAAATAATTTTTAAAAAGCAGAATTAAAATTAAAATTGACTTTGCCTATAAAAAGAACTTACTATTTTTTATTTTTGGAGCTTTCAAATTGATTTATTTTCACAAATTCATTTTTATTTAATTTTTAGTTTATATATAATATATATATATATATATATAATTAGTATATATAATATTATATATATATATATATAGTATATATATATATATATATATAATATAGTTATATATATATATTATAATATATTATATAAATTATATATATATATTATATATATATATATATATGATAAGATGGTCAGATTTTTTAATGCTCACAGTATGTAGCTAGAGAACGCGAGATCCTACAGTAACAAATTATATATTTGGAATCAGCCGAAATTCTAAGGTGGGATTTAACTTTTTTTTTTTTTTTTTTTTTTTTTTGATAGTAATTTTTTTTTTTTAACTAAGGAATACCCTAGGGTAAAACCGCAAGATGGCAGTGAGTCCCGGGTCTCTCGGCCTCTCGGTGGACTACGGGGGGGACTAATCCACCCTCCGGGGATGGATGGTCTCCGGAACCCCCTCTTTGGTCTTTGGGTTGTCGAGCGCGAGGGGTTCCTACGACCTTCCCCTCCGAGGGTATATGACAACATCCCAACCCCTTGTCACTCTCCGACTCGCTAGCGAGCCCAATCACTAAAAAGAATACACCTTAAAATTTTCCCAAAAAAAAAAATTATTTTCCCACCAATTCACATCCGAAGCCCCGACGGGGGGGACAAGGGGGGGGACGGTTCATACCCGAAAGGAGAGGGAAAATGGGTCCCCCAGAAGTAGGAACCCCCGGCGACCACCCTGAAGGCGCAGAAAAGAAATGCACCAAACAAGAGCGCAGGGGTGGTCTTTCCCTGGGATAGCCACAATGCGCCGGAAGGGGGATTTAGTGAGCCAACGACTCCCTCGTCTGTCGTCAATCACCGGGAGCGACCGGAGATGGACCAAGCCGCGCCAGAATGGAGCACGGAGATCTTTTCCCCTGCCCGGAGATCCCTTTTTCACTGCGGTTTCAAAACCCTGACAAGGGTTTTTTTCTTTAGTTAACAAAAAAAACATTTACTTCTCAAAAAAAAAAAAAAAAATGGTTTTTAAATCCCATCCTTAAGACAATTTTCTGGCTATTCGGATGAAAAGATTACCCCTCCAAATATATAATTTTGGGTTTTGCTTTAAGCTGTAAAGGTATAGGACCTGCTCTGTTTCTTCTAGCTTACAATAATATAAGTGTGGAGCAATTAAAAAAGCATCTGACCAATCCGAACTTAGTATAATGATCTATATAAATATATTAATAGTATAATTTACGTTATTATAATATTAGGTATTATAATAAGTATGTATAATTATTATAAAATTTTTATATAATAATATAATATAATATAATATGAATATTTCATATAAATATAGATTTTTTGAACTATTTATGATATTAAATATATAAAATATAAAGTATTATAGAATAATAATTAAATTAATAAGAAAGATTTGGTGGGAAGCCCCCCCGTGCGGGTAATAAAATAAAGGAACATAGAAATGTTATCTGTTTTTTTAAATTTTTAACCGGTTACTGGTCGTTTTTTTAAAGTTTTTTTTATTTTTTTATTAATTCTACTAAAATAGTTAAAAAATAAATTTTCCCAATTTTTCGACATTTAACTTAAAAATAAAGTTTTCCCCCTTTTTTTTTTAGGGTGATATTCATAAATACAAGAATGGTTAAAATTCCCAATTCACAGGGGATTTTTGAATAACCAACCTTTTTTCCAAATACTAAAAAATTATTTTAGGAAATCCCAACAGTTTTTTTTACTTAGGTTCAAAATTTTCCGTGGCCGAGGGATAGCCCCGGATAGATAGCTAGATATAATCGCATATTCCTTTGATATTCAGGGTCTGAAATAGAAGGAAACAGTTTTTTAACGATCATAATTGATTGTTAAATAGAATGTGATTACCTTATTGAAAAGACTGATTTTATTTTTGGGGAACTAAGATTTTAACGCGTGGTTCCCGATCCCAAAAAGTGGACATGGGTTTTTACACGAAATACACACAGATGATGATGAGTGATGATCATTATATATATTATAATTTATATATATTATATTTATGACATACAACTATCAATATTATTTTATATTTATATATTTAATATATTATATATATAATATAATATATAATTAATATATATATATATATTAATAAATTTAATTATATATAATATTAATATTAATATAATAATATATAATATAAATATATATAATAATATATATTTAAATATTATAATTTATATTATATATTGTAATATTACTATATTAATTTTAATATATATAAATAATTATATTATATTATAAAATTATTTAATTATTATATTATATATAATTAATATATATATTAATATATATAATAATTATAAAATATTAATATTAATTTTATAATTTAATATATTAAATATATAATATTAGCAAATAAATATTATTATATAAATATATATTAATATATATATATATTCATTATATAAATATAAATAAATATATAATAATATAATATATATTATATATATTATATAATATAAATATATATATATTATTAAAATATTTAAATTATAATTTTATTTAATTTAATTTATTTATAAATTTATTCTCTAAACCGACTATAGTGTATTCCCCCTGAGCAAGTTAGGATGCTAAAGGGGGTTGAGTTCAAATCGCAAGAATTGGGTATTTTTAAATATATCCCTACTCCCAGCCATCACCGTAGTTTCAAATCGGAAAAAAAGAGTGAAAATAGCAGAAGGGGGTTTGTTTTCCACCTAGTCTCCAAGAATCATACGAAATAATACATCTTTAGTCATCTGACCAACCTTAAACCGTTCGAAGCCCCCTCAAAACACCTAGAACCTAAAAGATAATTTACTACTACATAACCTTTTTGTAAAGTTAAGCCTTTTCACCTTATTTTAATTTTTAAAATTCCCAAATTATGTTGCTTTAATTCCAAATTCATAGTAGATAATAAGATTAAACTGATAACGGAATAATTTTGTGGTTCTTTACCCTCCACCGTAATAATATAATTCCAGAAATGTTTAGACCTTATATTGGTTTCCCCCTTTAATTTTAAAATTTATCCGGAAAAAAAAAGAAATATGAATTAAATAATATTGTTGTATCTACTTATGACTCACCTCTTCCCCTTGTAAATTTTATTCTGGGTATTTAATATTTATTTTGGCCTATTTTATTTTTAATTAAAAAATAAATATGACTTTTAATATATCCCAATTATTATTTTTGATACTACAATAAATTTTAGTTATAAAATAACTAAAAGTTTTATCATTGAGTAGATTATTATTTGATATTTAAAAGTATAGTAAATTATAGCCATATATAATAATTTCATAAAAATAATTAATATCTGGCCTTCTATAACTTTCAAATAGGCAGACATTTCTTATTTTTTTCCTTACAGTAACAAATAATAAAACTTATTGAATAAGAAAACTTTCTGATTATAATTCCAATTCCTCATGTATGAGTTTAGATAACCTAAACAAGCGAATAATTCTATCTTTAATAATACTTACTCTACTTATATATATATATACTATAAGAAATAAATATCCTTTATTTTTAATCATATTTTTTTCTTATTCTTATCTTTTTTATTCATATATTTATTATCTTATTTACTTAGGTTTTTTATTTAGTTACTTCTACTTATTATATAAACTATGCTAGTGGACTACAAATATATCCACTATACTTATATCCCGAACGAAACATTCCCCCCCAGCAAAATATGATATTATATAATAATATATTACAATCATAATATAAATAAAATATATATTAATATCAATATTATATAAATATATATATATATAATTAATAATTATAAATATATTATTTAAAATAATATTAAATTAATTTATTATAATATATATAATTATAATTAATTAAATTCGGTACCCATTAATACTAATATGATTTAAAAGTTGTTCTATACCTTTTAAATATAAGAAAATTTATGTTCGTATATTTGTTAAATATAAGCCCTTTAAATATATATTATTTTTAAGATAATTTTATTTCAATTCCTGATATATGTATATTATTATATTTTTTTTTTATACCTAATTTATTAGGATAGTTTTGAATAACTATTGTTTCTACCATTATTTCATAACTTGAGTGTAATTATATTTTACAGCAATACAGTTACTTACTAAATTATGAACTTCATTATGAAAAATTATACTAAATATATACCTCAGACAAGAAATTTAAATTATTAATATTTAATCAGGTTTTATAGATTGTACAATTAAAATTAGAAAATAAATATAAAGTTATTAATTATTTAAAATCGATCATTAAATTTATTTATTATTTTTAATAGTGTTATTTATTTTATTTTTTATTGAAAAGACGAAAAGATATTAATCATTAAATTGTTATTGTTTTTTAATTACTCTAGTCTATTTATTTTACTTCTTATTTTAAAATTAATTTATATTAATTAATTAACTTGTGATTAATTTAATTTTGTATTATAATTTAAATTATTTATTATTTATTATTATTCTTTTATTCTATTATTTTTATTATTATATACTATATTATCATCAAAAATTAAATAAAATAATTATATTTACTATAATTAAAAATCTTAAATTAGTATTATTATATAATTATCATAATAAATATATGATATTTATACATATGTATAAATATAAGTATAAATGCCTAGGTATAATTAAAAAAATTTATTATCAAACTTTTTAGTAAAAAATTAAGTATAATAAAAAAATATTAGATTGCATTAAAGCTCTTAGAGCGGTTAGCAGCTAAATTGGTGATGCTCGCGCGGGTTTTGATGCTATTAGCTTAATATATATATTATATATTAATTATAGTCGCCCGGGTGCTTAGGCTACAGCTGTTAGAGGACTCTTGGTTTTGGAACTTATATCTTCTGTAATAGTAGTAAACTACATATATAAAATAGAGCTATATCATATGATAAATACATATTTAATTATAAACAAAATTATTTTATTCGATTTACGTGTTATAGTTTATTTTTATTAAAATATATTATTTATATATGAGATAATAATAAGACATTAAAAAAGAATATATATAATTTAGTAAAACATTTTATTAATTTATTATAGAGTATTATTATTTTTAATATATATATCATATCACTATATCCTATAAGTATTGTAAATAAATCCATTATAACTCAGGATTGATGATCAAGAAAGCACTTCCCATCTATATTTTATTTTTCAATAACAAGAGGCTTTGTAATCATTTAGAGAAACTTTATTATATATTTAAATTAAACCGCGTTACGCTTCGAGTAAAGTCCAACTATTTAGTAACTCGAATAGATTAGCCAATTATTTCTCACTTAAGTTTTAGTATACCTAATAACACGCTGTTTTTCTTTACACAATAATAAAAAATAAAGTTGAATCAGTTTTCAATTTATAGCGTTACTTAAGTGCATATAAATAGTTCTATAAATATTTTTTTCAATTTGATATTTATTGATTCCCTCCAATCCTTCTTTTTTTTAATCAATAAAATTAATTAATTAGAATTACTTATTTTTATTTGAAAAAACTAAAATTATAGATTATAGAAATAAAAATATATAATTACTTATTATTTTATTATTGAAAATTGGTATAATTTATATTAATAATTCTTATTAGTAATAATTTATTTAAATTTAATAATTAATATTTAACAAATAAGAAACCTATACACTCTTATGTCTATGGATCAACCTTACAATATTATTTTTATTTAAAAAAATAATTATTATAAAAAAGAAATATATAATAATAAATTTGAATTAAAAATATTATATATAAATATATAATATTAAAATCATATAAATATTATGTACTTTAAATATTTTTTATTAATTATATAAATATAAATATTATTATAATAATTATATATAAATTAATAATATTATTATTATAATATATTAATATTATTATATATTACAATTATGCTCTTTAATCAATTTAATTTTTTATTATATTAATATATATTATATTTTAAATATATATTATATTATTATATATGATAATAATTATATATAAATATTAATATTTATTAATAAAATTTATATATATAATATATATTATATATTAAATTTATCTAAATATAATATATATATATTATATTATATATAAAATATTATAATTATCATATAATATAATATATATTATTATAAATATAATAATATTATATATAATATATTATACAACAAATTTATAATATATTTAATCTATTAAATAATTATATTAATGTATTAATAAATTATAAATATATTTTTAATTTTCTGTAGTAATTAATTATTAATTTTTATATTTTGTTATACTTTATATTTAATTATATTTAATACATATATATATTATTTATTAATATATATATATATAATATATTAAGATATATATATCTAATATATATATAATATAATATTATATTAACATTAAATATTATATATATATAATATATATAATATATATATAATTAAAAACAAAATCCCATCTAGAAAATATAAAATAATTCAAGTATATTTTTTTTTTAAAAGGCAAGGTTTTGTAGAAACCATCTTGAAATTTGAAAGGGGTTTCAGAAAAGGGTTTTAAAATTAACAAAGGGTTTTTAATTTTAATAATAGATTATCTTTTAAAAGGTTTTTTTTTATTTTATTAATTTTTTCCTTTGATTTTAATTTTGGAAAAATTTTAAAGGATAAAAAAATAATCAACCAATTTTTTTGGAAATTTTATAAAAACAAATTAGTAAATAAAAATTTTTTTAATTACAAATTAACCTTTGTGTGTACATCTATTTACTGGAAAATATTGTTTCAATTTTTTAACAACATTAAATAATAAAATTATAAATTAATACAATTCTTAATAACTAAATATTTAATACAATAATATTTAAACATTTTTTTTGAAAAATTTATAAAAAATTAAATCATAAATCAAAATTATTTTACAAATTCACTTTTACTTACCCGATTAACTGGATATGTTTTGAGTTTTTTTTAAAACATTAAATTAATAATAAAATAATAATAGAATAAGACTAAAAAATCTATTCACAATGACTGAATTAGTAATAAAAACAATATAAATAATAAAAATAATAATAATGAAAAAAAAAAAAACAATAAAAACTGGTGATAATAAATAAATTAAAGATCTCATAATGATCATAAAATAATAATAATATAAATATAATAATAATAATAATACATAAATTAATAATAATATTATAAAATTAAATTATAATTATATAAGCTAATAATAAATCTATTTAATTTATCAAAAACATAATTAAATTATATATTAATATAATATATATAAATTAAATAATAAATAATATATAAATATAATAATATTATAATTATATAAATTTAAATTAAATAAAATAATATAATATAAATAATAAAATTTACTAAATAATATTTAATAATAAATAATAAACTATAATTAATAAATTAAACCAATAATAAAAATTTTAATAAAATTATACAAAATAATAATTTATAATAATAAAAATTAATATAAATAAATATTATGCCAATCCTATATGTACATTATATATGTTAAATATTTATAAATAATAATAAATAATTAAAAAATTAATAATATTTAAATAATAATTAAATTAAATAATTTAATAAATAAGTTTAATAAATTATATAGATGTAAAATATAATAATAATTCTAAACAATAAGATAGTCAACGATGAGAGATAATTTGAGTAAAGAAACCATATTAATTTTAAAATACTTTAAAAACCACAAAGTGATAATATTTGATATAATGAAAATATATTAAAATAATCTATTAAAAAACTGGATTATTAAAATACTTTTAATAGATATTTCGAAAAATAATTTTATTTTAGTGTTGTGACATTTTAGTGTCGTACATTTAGTCAGTGACACATCGCGAGTTGCATTTTAAACATATCGGGATTTATTTTTAATATCATTCTTAAACAATGCATAGAAAAATTTGATATTATTATTTCACAACTATTACTTGTGTTCCCCCAGGGAGTAACCTACTAATAAAAAAAAATTAATTACTTATGGAATTTATTTTTTTTATGCTGATGTATTACGTATGGCATATACAAAATTTGCTTGACATTTGTCATTTTTCTCCTAGATGATATATATTTAATGTGTAATTAACTTCCCTTTTAAATCCCCCTTTCCAAGAATGTTATGAGACGATGCTTTAAACAATAACCCGAAAGGGTTGGCACTTTGGGCCAACATAGTCTTTGCCTTGATTATTTTTCATATTTCTTAGGTTGGTACAGTTCGAGAGAACAGAGAAAAGAGAAGTAGATGATGACAGCAAAAGACAACAAGAGAGACGAGTAGACGTAGGAGAAGAGATGAGATGATGAGAGTAGAGATGATGAAGAGAGAGACGATGCGAGCAGAGAGAACTGGAGAGTTTAGTAGAGAAGTGAATAAAGAATACTGGTGTGTATTGGAAGGCCAAAGAAGCGTTTCGTCTTTTTGAATAAGTAAACTAATCAAGAATCTCTGGCAGCAAGGCATATCATTTAATATATTAAATTTATATGTTGGATTTTTTGGTTAAAAGCTGGTTCACATACATTCAAAGAAATTGTTCTTTATATTGATAGAAATTTATAATTTGTATCAAGGTGAAATTAATCATTTATTCATTTCTAGACTTTTTCACAATTTTCTTACTTTCATTTTAATGCCAAAAAATATTGACAAAATTTTTAATATTTATATAAATATATTCTTCTAATGGCTTTTCTGGGCATGATACCCTACCTAATAAATGGTTATTCCCATAATTTTGGTATAAGGACTTGAAATAAAACAATATATGGAAAATTTCATTTTTTTGCTTCGCGCTTAGATTTCTCTGTCACCTCATAAATAATTTAAGACAATGCGGTAGGGAGGTTGAGAACACAAGGTAAAACAAGTAACGTCAAAAACATGGACCCAAGCAAAATCCTACAGCACAATATTTTTTAAACCCCCTCCGCTCACCACCCCCTCCAAGGAGGGGATGAAATTAAAAGGCCTCTAGAACCACTCAAACACTCTCTACATCACCACTCTATCTCAACATTCACAGTACGCAAAAAGTTTTCCTTCAAATGTATATATAATAATATCTTATGATACCCTCGTATATTATAATCACTAAATTGGTAACTCTATATATAATATACTATATTTGCTAATACTTACTAATAGACATAGAATATAATTCATTTAGCGTGAAAGTAATTTAATGCGGAGTATGAAATATTCCCCAGAACTCATTTAATGTTAATCTATTATGTGGATGGTCATCTTATTTTCTAATTCAGCTATCACTTTATCTTGATTTTGTGAGAACTTATCAACACTTTTTTATAGCAACTTTTCATTTATCTTCATTTATTTTTGTATTTACACATTTAAATTTAATTCTTCCTTTTAATCTCATTTATTAAAAATAAAGGAAACTTACGCACGTCGTATTATCGCTCACAGATATAAATATCACTGAGATGCATCTGTCGCTATAAGAATACTCTATAAATTAGGATTGGGTAATGTTAGTATTAGTCTCTCCGTAGTTTTATATTATAATTTTATCTCGTTGTTTTGATTCATAAATATTAAAATTTCAGAAAAAAAGGGGACAAATTAATATAACGCTGTCCCACTTGTGAGGTGGCTGTTTGTGTGAAATCTTATTAAAGAAATACAAATATCTTATATTTTAAACAATTGCGGATAAAAAAATATCATCGCTATTCCTTTAGGGATTGTTTGTAAGTATTTATCAGACCGTAATCTTAATCCCCACAAGTTCACCCTCAATGTATTTTGCTCTTTATATCACCTGGCATTCAAACGAATAATATTTATAGACAATTATAGACACTTCTCATTGTTTTAACTTTAACAAATCAAAGTAAAAATTGGAGGAATTCAGGCTATTATATATATAATATTATATATATCATATTTATATATACTTTAATTAATATAATTATTTATTATTAAATTATATATATTAATATATTATATATAATATTTATATATAATTATTAAATAATTATTCTAATAATATAATATATATATTTATATATAATTAATAATAATATTATATAATATATAATATATAAATAAATATATAATATAAAAATATTATATATATAATATTATATATATTAATATATAAAATATATATATTCAAGCTGGCGGATCCCAGGGAGAACCCTGTCTACCCTCGG
The DNA here is from genome assembly GCA_015478945.1 of Trachelipus rathkii. Lineage (NCBI taxonomy): Eukaryota > Metazoa > Arthropoda > Malacostraca > Isopoda > Trachelipodidae > Trachelipus > Trachelipus rathkii. The sequence continues at coordinate 18,781 of JABUQX010013673.1, forward strand.
GGCCTTCCCTTCTCCTTTCCTCTCTCTCTCTCTCCTCTCCTCTTCTCCTTCTCTCTCCTCTTATATATATATTAATAATATATAATATATATATATATATTATATTAAATTATAAATATATATATTAATATATAAATAATATAATATAATAATTATTATTAATAATATAAAATAATATTATTAATATAATACATAATATATAGATATATTTAAATTATTAATTATAATAATATATAATATATATAAATATATATAAGATTATATATTATATATATTATATATATATATTATAATATATATTATATATATATATAATATATATAATAATATATATTTTAATTATTATATATATTATATTATATTATAATTAATATTAATTATAATATATTATATAATTAATATTAATTATGTCTTATGTATATAAATAAGATTGATATATACTTTAAATATATATAATTATATTATATATTAATAATTAATAATTTAATAAATATATATATATATATAATTAAATATATATTATTATAATATTATTCTATATATATATATAATTATATATAATATATATAATTATATATATATATAAATATTAATATAATATAAATAAAATTATAATATATATATATAATATATATAATATAATATAATTAATATATATTATAATATTAATAATATATAAATTTATATATATAATATATTATATTATATTATATAATAATTTTCAATAAATATATACATTTATAAAATATATAACTTAAATATAGTTAATATATATAGTAATATATAATATATATATATATATATTATAATATATAAATATATATATATAATTTATATAAATAGTATTAATTAATATATTTTATAAATAAATATTAATAAAATATATATAATAAGTATTACATATATAATATATATTATAATATAATTATATATATATATAAATATATATATAATAATATTAATATATAATATATAAAATAAAAATATAATATATATAATATATTTATAATACTGTAATATATTATTTATATAATAATATTATTAATATTATATCAATATATATTATATAAATTCAATTATATTAATTAATATTATATATATAATTTTATAAAATAATATAATATATTATTAAACACCAAATTATATTCCATTATATTTATTTCAGTAGTTTTTGCTTTCAGTGAAAAAGGGTTCTTTTTCCTTTCATGTTCCCGTAGCAAAAATTAATGATTAGCCTTAAAGTTTATTTAAGTTTTAGTTTTTTTAATTGATATTAAGAAATTTAATATTAATTTTTGGGTTAATAAAAATTCTTCAAATTAAGACATAAACTTGATTATTTTTATTTTTTTTTTTTAATAATAAACCGAGTGTTTTTTTATTAAGATTTCCCTGGCGAAAAAAAACAAACAACTTGGTAATAAAACAATTAAATTCGGGCGAATGTTGGTAATAATGTACATGGTCCAAAAAAATTTTAACCCTGCTATTTTTTCCCGGACGGATGAAAAAGCGGGAAGCCCGGTCAGGTTCTGAATGATTAAAAAAATAGCCACTATTCATTGCCAGTAATTGAACTCGAAATCTTATTTTTTGTTTTTTTATTTTTAAATAAGTCTTTGTTTATATTGTTTATTTGGTTTAAAGATTGTTATTTTCATATGCCCAGTTGATAACTTTAACAAGAATTCATTTTTGATAATTTTGATGAAATTTTTTGAAAGAAAATGTATTTTTTTTTAAAATAAATGAAACGTTCGGGCCCTTTAAGGCCCAAGCAGCCCGGAGTGTAGAAGTATTTCCGCCTCCTGAAATATATATATATTTTATTTATAATATATATTATATTTTATATTATATATAATAAATATTTAATATATAACTTTGTATTTTGCATATTTAAACATTAAATTATATATAATATATATTTAATTATATATATACATATAAACTATATTTATATTATATAATATATATATATATTATTTATTATTTATAATAATATTATAATTATATTATAATATAAATTAATATAATTATATAATATATATTATAAATATTATAAATATATATTAATAATTATAATAAATATTATATATATATATTATTTATATATTATATATTATATTATAAACCTTAAACCAATTTAAAATAGGGCAAATGCTTTTTTCTTTGTGGTAAAAAAAAAAAATACAAATTTCCAATTGTGACAAAAAATTTGAAAACAAAATCACTAAAATGCTACATTTTTTAAATTTAATATTGAAGTATAGGACAGGGTTAACGATTCTTTGAAGATTTTTTTTAAATATGTTGAAAAAAAGCCCCCAATAAATTTCTTCAAAGAATCCTTTCCTCTTACACTTATAAAATCTTCCGTGTATATGGAAAAAATTAAGATCAATTTAATTCAAATTTTGACTTTTCCAACCATTTTAAATTTTGATTCTGCCCCAAAATATATTACCAAAATTTTTATATATTATAAAATAGTTTCCAAAAATTAAAGAAAATGTTCATTTAATAAATTTTTTACAAATGAAAACGATATTTTTCCCACCCTTTCCTTTTCACTTGTTTTTTTTTTCCCCTCAAAAATAATATTCAAATAAATAAAAAAAAAGGATAAAACGAAAACCGTAAATAAAACAATGAACACGCATCCCACAAAAAAAAACTTTAAGTCCGCCAACAGAGGATGGATAAAGTTAGACCCCACTAATTTAAATCCCCCTATTCAACATAAAAAAGGTGTGGGTTTTTACTCTTCAACTGTTTATATATATATATTATATAATTATTATATATATATATATATATAATATATATATTATTAAAATTAAGATTATTATATTAATATCATATAATATATAATTTTCAATATCCTTTTTTATATAATTCCTATTATATCAAAATAATATTATACATGAAAATTAAATTATATATTTCAAATATATAAATAATATAAATATATAATATAGAAACAATATTAACTGTTTAGCAAATTCTTTATATTTTATATAATTATATATACATAAAATGAATTCCTATATTTTCTTTCTGATGAAATGCAAAGACTTAGCATCGTAATCACTCGATTTAGTTTTTCCCCTTTATCTAGACACGAAAGTGTCGCCAAGTAGACACGACTTTTATTAGACACACGTACAAACTCGAAAGCATGTTTTAAAACTTTTAAAACACCTAAAATGAGCCGAACTTGCATATATCAATAACAATTTATACATCTTATAAGTAAATATACATATATATATATTATATTATATATAATAGTATTATAGTATATGAGAATCTATATTTATAAATTGAATATATATTTTATAAGTAATAAATAAATTAGCTTAATTGTAAAATAATAATAATTTAATAAAGAAGTAAGATTGATTATATATATATTCTACAAAGTAATAAATGTAATATATAATATTATTTATATATATAAATATATATTTTTGTCTTTGTAGCTTCGTGTGTCTGAGAAACCTGATCAGCGTAGTCTGCTCTCTCTCCTCTTTCTTCTCTCTCCTTCTCCCTCTCCTTCCTTCCTCTTCGTGTGTCTCGAGAATCTACATTTAATATATATTATATATATATATCTAAATTTGATAATATAATATTATATAATATATTAAAATTTTTATATAAATTGGTTTAAACTTAATAGCACAATGATATCTTATTTAAAAATATAATATAAAATAATTAGATATATATATAGTTATAGATATATTTATAAAACTTATATTAATTATCTATTTATATAATATATATAATAAATAATAAATTATAATAATATATATAATAATATACTATATATATATAATAATACTAATAATTTATATATATATATCAATAATTACAATATATTATATATTTTAATATATTTAATATATAATCTTATATAATAAATTAAATATATTATATAAATAAGTAAATATATATATATATATATATATAATATATATATTATACTAGTATTTTATTTCAATAAGATAAAAGTAATTATATTATTAAACTTTTTAGGAATTTTGATGAAACTAAAAAATATTCATTTATATATTATTTTTCTTTTAATTCAATAATATATTTTTAGTAATTTGTCTATTATATATATAATTTTTATTAGGAAATAATTAATTATATGATCTATAAATTAAAAATATGCCTACTATACCACTTACTATATAATTCACCCAATACCTATAATATTATCAATTATACGTATATTATAACTATTAAATATAATTATATTAAAATTTACATATATATAATATATATATATAAAAAACACTTACCATAATATAACGTAATAAAAAAAATATAAAAGATTAATATTAAAATTTTATTAATAATGTTAATATTAATGAAAGAGTAGTTGATTAAAAATATACTTTAAAATATATATATAAATCCTCAATCATTTTTATATAGTATATAATATAATATACAATACTTTTAATATACATTTTTTATATTAATATTATATTAAAAAATGTATTGATTTATAATAATGGACATTTTTCACCTTAAATTCTGTACTACCCAGGAAATTAGAAATATTTCTAAGCACTAAAGAAAATAAAAAAGCTTAAAAAAATAAATATTATAAAAAAAATATGATAAATAATTTTACTTAGAAACATTAAATATAAACTTGATGAGTAGTTGTTCCATGTACCAAAAATACATTCAATTGATCCAGTAGAAACTTATAAATATTACCTTATCTTCTGAATAAATATTACAAGCATTCTACAAATGCTTTTAATCTACAATTTACTCTAAATAAAATAATTAACCGTTACTAAAATAGTAATAAAAAAACGTTTTGGTAAATATTTAACATATATATTTAGTAAAATGTTTTAGTAAATATTTTATAAAATTGTAAGCATAAATATAATTATTTGTATATAAGACTATTAATGTTATATAATTAATATATATATATATAATATCTATACTATACTCCTGAGATTATATTAATTAATATATATATATCTTTTTAGAATTCTATATAATATATTTATTTATATTATATAATATTTAAATAATATTATTATATTATATATATTAATATATATATATAAATAATTCAGAGATAATATAATATCGAGAACAACCAATATCTACAATTATATCTGTAATATATATATAATATATATATATATATATATAATATTATATATATAATACCACCAAATTTATATAGGCAATTTTGTTAGGTATTGTTAAAAAAAGTAATCAGCATATATATTAAAAAGGTTATTTTCCATATTTATATTTACTAACAAAGATATACAGTTCTTTCTTAAAACGATAAAGCAAATGGATATTTTTATTTTAATTGATATTTTAAACTTTTTATAATTATTTTTTATTTAATTAGGAATATTGGTGGTTTATATATATTTAAAACTATTAAATTATATATTATTATTGGGTAATCTACTCAATGTTGTTACATACTTGTGTATTATGTTGTAATGAAAAGCAGAACAATATTAATTTTAGATTAAGATTAGATAAGTTTTTTTTTTGTTTTATGTAATTGTGATGTGAGCTCATTTAATTGCTTTCTTCATTCACAAGATACTGCACCACATCCGATCCAATTTATATTTATACCATATAATTTTCATAATTTTTAAAGTAGATCTCTTTCCCCCCCTGAACAAAACAACGAAGAACTTGGCGTAAAAAAACAAAAAAAATGTAAATTCTCGGCGTGACGAATGGTGTATAGAGAATATATCCTACTCTGCTGGTCCTTTTAAAAAAAAATTTTTTTTAACTCTGGGGCCATTCGGATTAGAAAAGGCCGGAGGCCGTCACCGTTTTCACATGAAAATGATATAAAAAAAATAGCATTTAACTCATATGGCGAATAGTTCTTTAAACAATTTGCCTTGCTGTCCGAATCAAGCAGCGTCAGCATAGTTGAAATAGTTTTGGTTTTCATTAAATATTTTTAATATGAGATTAGTTTTTATTTGACAACATACATCTTCCTTTCATCATAATGGCCCAAATGTCTTGGCGGATGATAAACTTATTGTATTAACTTAAATTAGTAAAAATTGTTGAAGCGAAATGGTTTAATTAACATTTAAGAACTGTTTTTAGTTAACCCTGTTTAATGAGTAATCGGGGCTTAGGCAAAGGCAACCGAGGTTTGTGAAAGTCGCCTCTGAAAAAATTTAATAAATTTTTACTATATTATATATCTATTTTTGTAATGAGTATTATTTTTGAGTACCTATGCTTTCGAAAATTTATTTGATTATAACTACGTATTAATTATATAGAACTCTATTTATATATTTTTTTTTTTTGTAGCTTACTATATAAATATTTTATATTATCGATCATAATTTGTTGATAAGTAATTAATTATTGATAGGTACACCCTATTATCGATATTAATTAAATATGTATTAAAAATAAAGTGAAGAATAATTTTTATAAGTAATATAAGTATATATAATATTATTATATCATATAAATAATATAATAAAAATAGCTTTTATAAGCCTAAATAGAAGATAATATACTAACTACGTGGATAGCTGCGTTTATAATAAACGCATCTCGTCGTAACGCTATATAAAATAATACTATACTACGTTCCCCCTTATAATAACTAGTTACTATAAATTAATAATGTTATTCTTCCAACAAAATACTATATATTTAATGTATTGCGTAATACATTTTATAGGTAACAATGTAATAATTAATTTTATATATAATATTATATAAGTGGGTATCTAATTATAATTATTATATATAATATAAGTATATATCGAGTATCATTTATATAATAGAATACTATATATAATAATATACCTATACCTTTAGTATTAATAACAACATGTTTGTATATTCTACCTTTATTTTTTTTATTATTTTTTTTATTGTTTTGATCTTATTTTAAATTTTTCAATTAGAATCCTATAACGTTATAAATTTATCTTATATTTTAATGAATATTTATGAATTTTATCTCAAGTAGACCTTTGAATAATAATATTAACTTAAGATTACAAAAGGGTCATACTAAGTGAATATAATGAACCTTGATTATTCATTCATTATAATAAGAAATAATTGTAATTCATAATTCGACATTAATCTAGTTAATTCAATTAAATTAAGCAGGTCATTAGGTTAAGGTGAATTATAGTTAGGTTGAATTTAATACTTTTAGAGGCAATCTTTCATATAATAACTAATCAAAACTTATAAACCTAAATTAATATTTATGCTTATGTATATATTGTTTTGCTTATTTAGTAGTTTGTTAGAGTTTATTGTATAGACTTTAAACTTATTAATGCTTACAAAGGTACAATTTATAGATAGGTATTAACTGACCTATTTAAAGTTTTGAGTTATTCTGTTTCACTATATTTAAACACTTTAATTATTATTCGCCAATATAATCCTATTAAATTTGCATTAATAGGTATCAGCAACTAGCTTACAACTACCTTATTACCTGGAACAATATTTTATCCAGATATACGATATAAATTTATTTATATACATTACATATTAATATTATAATATATATATATATATAAAATAAATAAGATATAATATATCATTATAAGATATAGTATTATATAATTATTTTGTGGAAGAAATAATAATATATATTATAGTAATATATAAATATATATTATCTAAATATATATATATATTAATAATAATATACTAATTATAAAATTATATTTATAATATATATATATATAAAATATTCAATTATAATTTATATAATATATATAAAATAAATATACATATAGTAAACAATATGAAATAATAACATTAATTAATTAAAATAATTATATAATGATAAAACACACAATAAATAACCTAACTAACACACACCATTCAACATACATCACACACACTTGTCTTTTAATAAACACTATTATAATATAATATATTATATATTAATTTATTATTATAATATATTAATTATAATATTATATATTAACTTATAATTAACTTTAAATTATAATATAATAAATATATTATATATAATTATTTATATATTTTAGTATATAATTATTAATTTATAATATATATATATTATATTAATAAGTATATATATGGGTAAATATATATATATATTCATATAATTATATTAATTATAGAAATATATATATATAATATAATATTAAACTATATCTATTTTATATATATTTAATAATTATTATATTATTATAAATTATATATTAGTCATATATATTATTAATTAATATAATAATATTAATTAAAAATATATTTTATATAATAAAAATAATATATAATTATATTTATATTTTCAACTTAACTACTATCTATATTATAATTCCATTACTTAATAAAATAATTATATAACTAAATATTATATTATAACTATTATATTAATATATATATTATTTATATAATATTATATATATAAATAATATCATATAATCTAATAATATATTTAGTCTATAATATTCATATAATTATATTAATGTAATTTAAAAATTCATATAACCTCTAAATCCTTTTAAATACCACTATTTATCATTATGATAATAAATAAGATTAATATAATATAATGTTTTATATATAATAAATTATATAATATAAGGCCTATACAATTGGCTCTTTAAAAAAACCAAAAATCCCCTTTAAAAGCTTCGAGGAAGGGCTTTTCTAAGTCCCTGAAAGTCGAAAACTTCCCCCTTCTATTAAATATAATACATAAATATATACCTCAACAGGGGATTCAGGGACCAAAAAAACTTTTAAACAACTTATTACAGTAAAAAGTAACGGGATCCTAACACAAAAGTTATCCCCCACCCATCCACACAACACTAACACACACAGCACAAATTCAAATAAACCCTTCCCCCTTTAAACTTGCATTCTCCCTTAAATAGTCACAAGTAAAACATAACAATGGCCTTTTTTCGGATGCAAGTTTTTCCAATGGCTACCATCTAAAAAAAAAAAATGAAAAAGATTAAATACAAAAATAGAATAACCTCTTTTTTCAAAAAAATACGTACGCAAGGGTTTAAATAGGTTGGTAATTTGGAAATTGAATTAGTTTTAACAACATATCACAGGACAAAAATTTAAAACGAAGGGGGAAAAGAACAGAAGCTTTGGTAAACAATTATAACAAGGCAAAGGCGAGCAGCGGGAATGAATGAGCATCGAGTTAGGATACTGACAAATTTCCCATTTTCTACATTCCATACTAATGACACTTTACACTCACTTTACTCCATGAGAGACACATAGGTCACACTCGTCATGGTGTATGCTAGTGGAATTTACTAATCTTAAATAAACAATGAAACACGTTATCTCGTTACTTTATTTCCGTACACCATTCCTTGTGCTCTTATAAATCAAGCTCCTAATTGACGTACTTTAATATAGTACTACCACGGTTGATATCTTAATATTTGGCGTGACCAATCACTAACTAATTATTTTGTTAGACGCATTCCCTATTATTATTCTTTTTATTTCCGCGTATTAGCAACTAGCTCACTAATGCTTACTACCGAATTTGTAGCTCATGGATATATTTATTATTAGCAACTAACACCTTTGTAGTCTTTACATTATATCCTAAGGGGGTTAACTAATTATTTAATATTCTAAAGTATTATAATTCCTTATGATAAGTATTTATCTAATATATATATCTTAGACTTTATATATTAAATGTAATCCTAATACGGGGACAAATTATTTGTTAGACAATCTATGTATAGTTAGTCAATTTATTTTAGTTATACATTTTTTTATGTAGTTAAATTAGATATTTATTTTAATTTTGAATGTGTACACTAATTTTAAGTTAAAAAATTGATATAACATATATATAATATATTATAGATTTTTTAATATTTATTAATTCTAATTTTACTATAATAGATAATGGCTTACAAGTAACCTTTTTATTGTATCTTAATACTAATTATCTGTTTTATATATCTTACTTCACATCCAATACTTTCTGTAATTTCTATTGTATTTCTTATCTGAAGCACACTGCTCCAATACTCACCCTGCCGCCCTGGAAAAATTGTTAGATTTTGGAGCTAAAAACAGGAGTTTTGTAGATCCCATCGGGATATATTATTTTTTTCCCGCGCATTTTTTCTTAGTCGGAATAATTTTATATTACTGAAAGAAAATTGACTTCAAAGCAAGATATCAGGACTACTTTATTGTGGTCGGAAATCAAATTAATTTTTTTGAATCTTTTTAATGGGGTTCATTGAAATGCTCTTTCTACAATCTCTGAGCTTAACACTAAGTTTTAACAATGAAATATAACTATATAATATTATAATCTGAATATATATAGTTCAAGTGAAGTGGGTTACTATAGTAAGTTGCGTAGTTTCAGTTCTATATTTACGTAGTTGTATTATTTTAAAACTGGATCTATTTAAAGCTTTACCTATATAATGTTAATTGGAGTTATGGACACTACTGGTTACTTGACATAATTAAAAGTTAGAGTGCCAATTACGTTTTAAAGTTAATTAGTATACTACCAAAGTTCCGAGGTGCAGACGTTAACATAAGAAGGTGGGCGGTTAATGGCGCCAGGTAGACAAAATAAGAAGGGTGCCTTTACTCATTATGGGCTCCCCAACCCACACATGATAGTGTGGCTCTTTTGGATCTTTTTAAATAAGGCATAAATTAAAAAATGGGGTTTAAGGTTTAGTCAACGGAAATTGTCTATTTAACATATTTATGATTGACAAAAAAAAAAGGCGATGACTAGAGACTGGACAGTTAGTGCCAAATGAAACTTTAAAAAAGATTTGAGTTCTACCTAAGATAAACATATATAAATACTATAATTATTTTTCATTTTTCAATTTGGGGAAGCTTCTTTGCCTCCCTTTCTCCCCTTAGCACACCCTCCTGTTTAGAAGTTAAACTCAAAGAAGCCCCCCTGAGATAGCTGGCATGGAATACAAGTATGAGCAACACTTCATTTCAATATATATGGTGTTGCTATATAAAATCATATTAACGGAAAAAAGGCCATAACCGGTCCCCTACCCCTTTTGGCCCCTTGGGTTTGGGCCAGGAAATTAGCTGGGAAAAACATAACGAGCAAAGGTATGAAGGAACGTGTCGATTTGGTGTATATTATTTGTCTAATGCCGGAATAAAAGTTTCGCTGCTGGACAGTTTTATAGGAAGAGTAGCTTTACCTCACCCTTTTCCCGGTTTTTCACCCTCGGTAACCGAATATATTTTTGGAAAGATAATATTGTTATTTCTTGATCTTCTCCTCTTTCCTCTGTCTTTTCTCTACTTCTCCCTTAATATCTGCACGATCACGGTCCTCCTCCCTCTTTCTCTTTAATCAAACAGAACGAAGGAATCTTCTATACATCTTATCTCTACTCTCTCTCCTCTCTTCTCCTTCATATCGAGGATATAATACATTAATCCTTATATTAGGGATAACTCACATAAAATATATCATACTAAATATATTTTAATATATATTATAATATAGTAAATGTAAATACGCAATAACACGTTAATTTTCAGTAAGTTCCTGCGTTATACTATATACGCAGATTATATAGTATTGATAATACCGCTAACTCTTCCCTAAACTCCTCAATTATACACTCAAAATTGACGCACGCAAGGATAATGTTAATTATAGATAATATAAATGTAAACACAAGCTAAATTTCAGCATCATTCTGTAATAATTAAATAATAAACAATTAATATATTATATATATTAATATATTAATATATATATAATTAATTAAAATTTTAGAGATATATAATAAATATATTTATAATTCTATATATGTGATATAATTAAATAATAAAAATTATAATTATAAATATATTTAATTATATAATTATAATATTATATATTATAATATTAAATATCCAATAAAATATTATATAATGTATAAATATAAAAATTATATATAATTTAATACTATATATAATATATTATATATAATTAAAATTTTTGTTATCATATTATATAATATAATTATCATATATTTTTTTTTATAAATTTGCAAATACTTATAAGAATATATGAAACATTGGTTCATAAATATAATTATAATATTTATATATATATATATTATTGCATAATAATATATAACTTTTATTGTAATATATTCTATAAATAAGAATTATAATTATTTATTAAACGTTTATAATTAATTATATATTTTATATCTCAAATATTAAAATTATTTAAAATTATATTAAATTTATTAATAATAGTAATTTCTTATTTACTAAAAAAATCCTCCGCTGATCAATTTACATTATTATTTATTATTAAAAAATTATTTAATTATTATTTACATAATATTTAATTAAATATATTATTAATAATGTTTAATTAATTATTAATTTCTTATTAATTAAAACTATTATTAAAAAATTAAATAAATTTATTTTTTTATTTTTTTATTAATTAAATTTTATTAATTATTTTTATTATTTTAATTATTTATTATTTAATTTTTTAAATTAATTTATTTGATTTATTAATTTAATATATTTTTTTCATTTTAATTCATTTATTTTAAATGTTTATTATAAATTTTTATTGTTTAAATTATTAATATTAATTATTATTTCAAATTATTATTATTAATTGTCTTATAGAATAGTTTGTTTCTAATTAAATTATTTATATTAAATTATTAATTATTTTAAATTATTAATTATTAATTTATTAAATTAATAATTCAAAATAATATATATAATTTTTATAAATTATTATTAATTAATTAATTAAATTAATTTTATTTTATTTATACATTATTTCATTTATTAAATTATTAAATTAAATTATTTATTTATTAAAAATTTTATTTTATAAAATATTGTTAATTAAATTATTTATAATATCATTATCCATATTATCATTAAATATAAAATCAATTATCCATCATCACACTTCTCTTTTGTTCAACAGATCAATGTAATCAATTTTTCATTTATCAAATTTATGTTTAAACACTTATTTTTATTATCTAAAATTATCTAAATTTATTATCAGAATTTAATTATTAATATCATTATTATTATTTAATTATTTAAAATAATTTAATTTCAAATTATTATTTACGAAGTATGATTTAACATTATTAATTTATAATTTTTAATTATTATTATTAAATTATTAATTTATATTTTTATTCATTAAAATTTAATTTCCAATTCGAGAAAATTTTTACTTTTATAATTTTTTACTCATGTTCATAACCAAACAAAAATTATCGTTTTTTATATCGATTTAAATTAATTTTTTTTTTTACTATTTATTACAAAATATTTTCAATATATATAAATAAATTATATATAAATAATATATTAATAAATTTATATATATATTCGCTAATTGGAATTATAATTAAATAATTTTCTACTTATATATATATAAGAATTAAATATTAATATAATATTTATCATAATATATAATTTTTATACTTATATATTATTTTTGATAAAACCTTTTTCAAATAATTAATTGCCCAACAATTTTATCCCCCCCAAAAATCCAAAAATTTTTTTTTGGGTTTTCAAAAAAATTTTTTTTATAAAGGGGCATGTAAGGAGGGGATTTACGTAAGCCCCTCGTCCGAAAGGTTATTTAACCGTTCCACCTTTTCAAATAAGAAGGGATACCAAGTTTTTTTTTTTGAAATTTGGGGATTCCGATGCCCCCTAAAAGATCCCTAATGTTTGCTTTCCCCAAAAAAATTTGAAGGTAAAAAGGGCTTTGCATCCCTAAATGGGCGTTGTTCAAAGGGATGGCATAACCCCCTTCGGTTCCCCCCCTAACGAAACAAGGTGGTTACTTCCCAGCTATAGGGCCTAATCAAGTTCTTTGAAGGGATTATTTGAACACTAGACCTTTTTGGAACATAAAAAACTCGGACCTAACCCTGTGTACTCCCGGTACACCCCATAATTAAATTACTAAATTATTTACTATAAATATAATAAATATTAATATAAATATATATTAATATATATAATATTATATGGATATAATATATAAATATAATATATTATATATATAAAATAAAAAATAATACTATATAATTTTTTAATACAATATAATTATATATATTAATAAATTTTAAATAATTTATATATAAATAAATATAAATACTATTAATATATTATAATATTATATATTATAATATATAATTAATACGTTATATAATATATATACCTATATATATAAAAGTAATATTAATAATATCAAATATATATAAATATATATTATAAATATTATAATATATATATAATTAAATAATATATATAATTAGTATTAATAATATAATTATATAATATATATATCTTATAAATAATAATATACTATATAATTATATATAAATAATATAATATAAATATAAATATATTATATAATCAAAAATATATTTAAATATAGATATATAATAATATATATAATAATTACATATTATAATATATTTCATATTATATAATTAAAATATATATATTACTATATATTATAATAATACATCTTATATATAATATTATTATTCTATTTCCTAATCCTAACTACTATCCATATAAACTTAAATAACACATATATATAAAACATTTTAAAAATATTATACAAATAAATATTATATATATATAAAGATAATTTAAATATATACTTAAAATATATATATATATTTATATAATTTTATTATATAATTAATAATAATATAATATTATTATATATATATCATTATATATATATAATATATATATATTTATAAAATAACAAATAATATAAATTATATATACTATATATATATATAATACATAATATTTTTCAGGAAGCTCATGTTTTTCACCCGGCTCCTTTTTTTTTCCATCTAGGCTAATGCAAATTATGCCAAGTTTGTGGGGCTTTTAGCGGCTCCCTCGAGGGGTTGGGTAAAAGTAATAAAAACGTTTTTAACCTGTCTTGAGAGAAAAATGCTTCTTTTTAAGGAAAGGGGTTTGGACCTTTAAATTTTTGAAAGGGGGATCAGCGATCCTCAAAGACCCCCTGCCCTAAATGGGGTTGGTCCCCGATTAACCTTTTTCCCTGGGCAAGAACCGCTTTGCCATCGGTTAAACTATTTATGCACTACTAACACTCTAAACTTAAGACTTATTAAATTATTGGTTTCCTTTTAATTTAAATGGAGAAAAACCTCTTTATGTGGTTTTTTAATCTGAAAATACAAACAACTCCTCCCTTTTTTATTTTTTTCCCTCTTCGGAAATAGCCAATACGGAAGAAATTCCAATACCAACACATTTCCCCCACACTCCACTTTTACTGATAACTAACAAGCAACAACTTTTTCTCAAGGGATTTTTCACCAAATCCCTAATCCCCCTACCATGCCCCCTCTCCTAGTAAAAGCCAAACATTTGGGCAATAAACAAATGAATTTCCGCGACTTACAGTCAACAACCGAAATCTCTTAATAAAATAGAAGTTTAATAATTAAATAAATCAACTTATAAATTAAAAAGAAAATAATTGCTAACCTGTTCCTATTCCGGGTTCGTACATGCTAGAGACCGCCACACCTCCCTCGCCCAATACAAACTACATAAATAGAAGGTCCCCTCAAGAACCACCATCGCTATTCACTAACTAATTTAAAAGAATTTTTTTTTTTTAATTTCAATGGACCTTACCTTCAGTCCACAAACTTAAATATTAATCCATAACTTTGGGGATGGAACCCTACAATTTTCCTCTATAAATATAAGTGCAATTGGAGAAGCCTACCAAACTTAAACCCCCAACCTGGAAAACAATGGCTAATCAACAATGGAAAATGAACCTCTCTCCTTCAAATTCCCCTCTATTACCTTAATTTTTTACTACCCTCTTATACGCAAGAAATCCAATCTCATCCCAACACTGTTTGGGTTTAAATTTCCAAAATATCGATAACATAAACCAGTGCAAATTCACCCCCTCCCCTACATAAACATTTACTTCCTAAAGCCACAACAATAAATTTAAAACGCGTCAAAACAATTAAAACGAAAACAAGTTTTTGGGCAAGACAAAAGTTGGTTTCCCCCTCAACAAATAAGTAAACAGGACATCCCTCTTCATCCATCTCATTTGACATCTATGCATCACAGCCCTGATCTTGACAGGATATCAAAAAACAGTCCCACATTACACAAAAAGTAAAGACAAAATCTTTCGCAAATAAAAGCTTTGCTTAGAATATAGCAGAACTGCCCTTCCTTTTCCAACCGCCTATTCCATCACTTAACTCACCGAAACCAATTATCCCTTCCCTGTCAAAGGGCCCAACTCGCGGCAATGAATGGGACCCCTTGCCTAAATTATAACCATTATTTTTTCACTCTCCCTCATCAAACATACAGCAACCCCCTCCACTGGGAAGCAAAAGTATCACACCACCTTTGTACTATTCTGACATATAAACACATAGAAAACTTCCCCAGATACTCCTATTCTTAAACACATCCACTCCCATATAACTTAAAAAACAATCTCCGCATATCCAATTAACATCATACTTCAGGCACGTCCACCTGAAATATCCCCAACAGAACAAACTTTGGACAGTCCAACCAGAGTTATGAAATCCCGTTTACGCTCTGATCACCATCCAC
>JABUQX010013674.1:0-5000 GCA_015478945.1 Trachelipus rathkii
ACATCAATTATAGTCTGCTCTCGCTCTGAACTTTTATGAGAAGAAGCGTTTCAACAATCATAACGTGTATCACTCCCTATAGTGGTTCTTAAATCTTATCATTACTAGTTTTTCTGCACTGGTAAACTTTTTCGTCATCATTCCTTCTATTAGAAGTGCTGCCCATTTACTAATCTGTGCTGAAATGGAAGCCAACCCCCTTTCAACCTTCTATACTATCCTTGGCCCTATCGCTTTTAACCCTGTTATGTTCAAAGTTTTCTAATGAATCCTTAATAGATAAGATTTGGAAATCAGACTTAATTTCTCATCTTTATCACTTGTGTTAGTTGGCTTCTTTGCTTTCTCTTCTCTTTTTTAGTCTCTATTCTTCTTCTTTCCTACTTCTTCTTCTTCTAAAACACCCTCAGTCCACAGACATCAGACACAATACCTTACAAACACCAATCAACGATGACTTTTCTTCTTCTGACCAGCGGCTTCCTTCTCCTGTTCTGCTTCTCTTGAACACACCACACGTGAATAATACTATACTATCTACCCATTCTGCTGAAGACCATTTTCTATAACTTACTCTCGTCCATTCCCTTCTCCAAGACCATCCAGTTTCTCATGGTTGATCGCTCAACTTTCAGTGTTCTTTACCTCTTCTTGATAACACATTGCTATTACAAGCAGACACATCACCGTCTGATATTGTCAAATCACGACGAACATTCTCCTTTGAGTAGGACCCGTGCAACTTGTCTATCTACCCATTATTATCTGTCCAGCTCTCTGAGCTCAAACTTTAGCTCTATGCTCGATTCTTTCGTTAATTCCAACAGGTAAATCTTGGAAACACATTCTAACAATTTTCCCACTTCAATCACCGTAACAAATTCAAACGCCATGTAATGATAATTCTCGGCATTGAAATTTGTCTTATTCACTTCTGAGCTTTGAAAGACTTCTGTTCCTTGTAATTGTGTTTTTCGTTTCACATGGTTCATATTCAATATCTTCATTGATTGTTTCCCATCTGGACCCCTATCCGCTGGTCTGTCAAATTTTCCTACTTTATCGGTCCATATACACACTTCTAAAAAAGATTATCCCATATCTTATCTGAATCTTTCCCACTTCAGCAGTAACCTTATTTTTGTATCTTGCAAACCAGAGTATTTTCCCTACATATTTGAATTTTGTTATGTAATATTAGGACTATAATAATGCAAGGATAAATTTATTTAGTTTTTTATATTATTTTTGACCTGACTGAATATTAATTTCTACCATTCAAATCTCTTTCTGACATTCGAAAACATATATATGACAGGGCCCTCCCATGGATTGCTGATTTTCAGCCCAGTGTGGCCGCTTCCTTGTGGGAAGCCGTGGTGGGTCTTGTACACTGACTCAAAAAAAAATTAATTTATATATAATATATATATATATATATATATATATATATATATATAGTATATATATATATTATAATATATATAATATATATATATATAATATGATTATATATAATATATATATATATAAATATATATATAATAGTATACTATATATATATGATTTGTGTGTGTGTGTGTGTGCGTAATTCCACGTTTTATTAACACCACCAAAAACCATATAAATAAATAATAGATACAACATGCATTACTATTTGAATTTATTCACCTGTGCTCTTGCGCTGTGCGTACAAATAAGATGATATTAAGCAGAATTAAATTTAAGTTTAACAAAAAGGATGAAATAAAAGTAGAATGATGAGAATGACTTTTATTTTTTATTTCGAAATCTCATTACCGTCGTTTTTAAAGTCATGAAATTTAATTTTATTTATTCATTTAGGTTTATTTTATTTTATATAGTTTATTTTTCATTTTTGGGTGGTTTTAGTACTTTTTTTATTAGAATATTGTTTGAATTTTTTCACTTAAAATTAATTTGTAATACGAATAGATTGATACCAATCTTTCTGTCGACGACTACTTAACAGTATATATATATAATATATATATATATATATATATATATATAATATATTATATTATATATATATATATATATATATATATTATAATTATATATAATATTATAAGTATATATATATATATATATATATATATTATATTATATATAATTATTTATATATATATATATATTATATATATATATATATATATATATATTATATATTATATATATATATATATATATATATTTATATCAGGTTCATACACGTTGGTATACATTTATGTATAGTCTCTATAAAAATATAATAACGGAAAACAAAAGGGGGATATATCTATTTGTAAAGGATTTGTACCACTAATATTTTTACTAATACTGCAAACAATTAAGAATCATCCATTAAGGAAATACCAAAACAAATTTGCGATTTTTTGTAAAAATTACTGTACAAAAAATGCTTCCAACTATATTCTAGCCTAGAAGAGAAATTGTAATCGTGTAAAATGTTACTTTACTATAATTTAACAAAGTTTTTCAAACATTTTTTTCCTAACATTTCGGGGGAAAGTTTCCAAGAAATAATTCCAAGACAAATTCGTTCCACTTCACTCAACTTCAGAACTCATTTTGCCATCTTGGCAAAGTAAACTCGAACAATAAGAGTGAACTCTGTTTTATTTCTTTGTCACGTCAAATTAAATGTTTCGGGACATTTTGGGAATGATTTTAAGGTACAACTTATAAGATTTTAAAAGTAATCTTTAGAAATTCTTGCTAATCGCATACTCTATGGTATTTTTTTTTAAAGTTAAATATCACCAAGAATACACCAATACGAGTATTTGAAAATATAGAATAAAAAAAGGTCCAGAAATCTAGAGTTAGAACTTCTGCCTGAGGAAAGAGACGTCGCCTGATTCTTAAACACTAAGAGCTTGGTCTGCACCACACGCTAAATGGAGCCAAACTGATGAAGTACCAATTTACATGTTGGAAACCTTTTCATGCTCGGAGGTGATCTCGATGCGAACTTCATCGACCTTTTTACTCTTTGCTGACACTGTACCATTTGACTGAAAAATAAAAAATGAAGATGAGGTCAAAATAAAATGTGCAATGAAATTGCTCTTTATCAATTCAGAAATTTTATTTTATTATTATTATTATTATTATTATTATTATTATTATTATTATTATTATTATTATTATTATTATTATTATTATTATTATTATTATTATTATTATTATTATTATTATTATTTATTATTATTATTAATTATTAATGAAAACGTTAGACCAACGATTACAAAGTTTTATCGGCAAAGCTTTATAAAGTGTAGATGTTTAAATAAAAACAATGAATTAAAGTCTTTCAGATTATGAAAAATTATTCACTCCCTAAGAACGTTTTACAAATACTAAGACTGAATATTTTGTCAAGTTTTATCGAGTAAAAATGCTTGGTAATGAAAAAAGTTTTCTTCAACGTGAAAAAATTACTCTTCACAAATATATTTTTCTAAGTTAATAGATATTCTGATGCTTATTTTTCGAATGTGTTTTATTAATTAAATAACAACATTCAAATACACAAATTAATTTAAGGATATAAATAGCTATCTTATTTTATTATTATGAACGTTTTCTTACAATAACAAAGACAACACAAAGAATAAAACTAAAATAATTTTAGTATTATATGCGCAACGCTACATGCAAATTACACTCAAAACCTGCAACACCCTCGAAATAAAACGAACTTTTTTTCTTTCACCCCATGAAACTGACTGCTTTACCTCTTGGAAATTCCTTCAATATCCTCCTTGCCATTGTTTAAAATCTTCGAAAAACTGCTGGTCTTTGGGGATTTAAAAGTTATAAGTTACAATTCACAGTGTTGACTAAAATTCCTTTTGAAAATATTTTGAAGATACTTCCAACTTGTTTTCATTTATGATGCAGACACCATAATTTTGCCCTAATTACTTTCAAGATTTATGTTGACTTTGTTTATATTTACATGTTTCCGACTACGAGCAACTAACTATATTACTTCAAACAGACGAATACCAGTCTTATGCCATTAATTAATTTGTTGAAAACGAGACAATTTTCGTTTGTCAAGATGTCAGTTCACTATGTAAATTATAAATGATAATGAAATGTTTTATTTCAAAATAAATTATTTTTGGGTATTTTTCAGGGGTCTGAGAATTTTGTTTTTGTAATGGTAGTACAAGGGGGGGATTAAGTTCTAGCTTTCGATTTAGTTTGTTATCCAGATTTCCTTGATAAAAAAAGAAGACTAGCATTATTTAGAATTTTCTGAGAAAATGAGAAACAAGACAGTGAAAAGTCTTTATCACGAATCATTATGACTGAAGTTATGAAATACGAAAAAAGACCTATAATTTTTCTTTCTTTCATTTCATATTTGAAGGTTGCACGAAAAATATTGCCATATCAACATCACAGAATGCTCAGCCATACTTTAAAAACAATGAGTAAAGAAAAATGCGAATAAAATTTCACAAATTCTAATTTAAAGAGTAAAGTAACTTAAATACCTTATTTTACGTAATTATAATATATTTGACATAAATTCATATGTTGTAGTTTCAACCTAACATTTTTTTCTATTTTTACTTTCAGCCATCAATAAAAAAGAAAATATTTATTCCATCTTTAGGCAGAACCGTACGAACTTCAGATACATAAATCTGAGGTCGGAAGCCAGACGTAGCTAGCTGGATTATGCAATCTCATTATACAACAATAGTCGGTAGGAATTCTATTGTCATAAATTTTTTTTATTTTAAAATGTGTGAAAAGCCAAAATTGTGGGAAATCTCACGAAATAATAATAATAATAATAATAATAATAATAATAATAATAATAATAATAATAATAATAATAATAATAATAATAATAATAATAATAATAATAATAATAATAATAATAATAATAATAATAATAATAATAATAATAATAATAATTGCCAACAAATTTGTTAACAAAAAAATTCTTCAAA
>JABUQX010013674.1:7500-22500 GCA_015478945.1 Trachelipus rathkii
AAAATCCTTCTCGTCTGTCAGGCATATGTCCACTTTCAACCTTTATACCACTATTATCATCTTATCTTTAATATAATTTGTTTTAACATTTTGTTTCTTGTTTAATCATTGCTCTTTCTCCTACATGTGATACTTTTTTTGAACCTTATCATCCTAAAATCATTTGTCATACTCTTTATTTCGTGCATTTTCAAAAAATCACTACGTACTCCATAATCCTACTTCTTTTGCCTTTCTATCATTGGTAATATGAATCCGCCTAATTGTATTGTGTCATACTGATAATATCTTGTACTCCACATTTCCATCTGTCGATGAAACTCAGAGATAGGTTTTGCAATTCTGACTTTTCTTCATTTCATTTTATTTTATAATTCTCCAACCTCTTTTTCAATAATTTCCATTTCAGTTTTTGTTATTTGGGCTACCGTTACTTTGCACATCTTTGTGCTATGTTTCTGTGAATAATCAAGATTCTGGGATAAAATCTTCTAATTTGTCATCTATCTCTTTACCACGCTTCAATAACTACTCTCGCATGCTCTCTCAATGAAGCTCGTGGTGGATTTATCGTGTCTTGAATAAAAGGAACATCCTACATAACATATTTCAACGTTTTTCGCCTCCACTGACTTCAAAAGTTTCTCGTTTTTCTGCTTCCCCTTTTATTAGGGTAAGTACGTGCGGTTCGGTGGTCATTTCTAGTATGTATTGGGCCACGCCATCAGCGAGCCAAAAACAACATTCTTTTTTTTATCTTGTGGAGGTCCGATCCCTGCTTGTTGGCTCTTGTCCCGGGATACAGCTTTGTGGCGGTCCTGGTGTGGCGTTGGTGGTCTAGGAAGAGGAGTTGCGGTGGTGAGTGCGGCACATTAGGCCTCCGTTCCTGCGGGATGGTTGTGGGTTTTGCTGGCCCTCGATGCGGAGTCTTCTGCCTGGTTCGTAGGATGGTCGTCGGTTCGCGGGTGGTGCGCATGTCCTGGGGTCTCTTCGTAGTGCGTCGCGCGTCCCTCGGAAAAGAGGAAGAAGAAGGCGCGGAGTAATTTTTTCCATGCGTATTTTTTTCGTGCTTTTCATGGGGGTATTATGAGTTGTTTTGGAGTGAGCGCGAGGTGATTGTAGATCTTGTTGTTTTTGTTCGCATTGTTTTTTTTTTGTCGTTTTTGTTTTTATTGGGGTTGGGGGGGGGCGTGTGGTTGCGTGGGTTCTGTGTTGTGGGGGGGGGGGTTCGGAGTCATTCTCAGCAGGTGGGTGGATAGGTGGGGGGGATGTTACCTGCCTCAGATCGATTATGATTTCTTCTCTTTTCCTTTCCAAATATGGTGATATGGAAAGGCTTCCTACCCGGTCGCCTTTGTGTCGGTTGTAGTTTTCATTAAAAAGCGGAGTGTTCTTGTGAACCATTTTAAATTTTTTTTTTTTTTTGTTGTTTTTTTTTTTTTTTTTTTTTTTTTCGTTTCATAATATGCTTGCGTGAGTAACTCCCCCACTCAGATCGTTAAGGGTTTCAGTTACTCGGAAGGGATATGATTTCCTAGAAAAATAAATGTATTTATTATATAAAATATGTTATATTATATATTTATATAACTCCCCCCGCTATACTATACCCTCCACAACACCCACCTCTTACCATAAAACTAAAATAAATAAAAAAAATAAAAAAAAAAATAACTAAAAAAAAAATAAATAAAAAAAAAGAAAACTAAAAAAAAAAAAAAAAAAATAAAAAAAAAAAAAAAAAAATAAAAAAAAAACAAATAAACAAAACCACCCAGTCAATTTTTCCATTCATAAAAAAAAAAAATAAAATAAAAAAAAAAAAAAAAAAAAAAAAAAAAAAAAAAAATAATAAACAAAAAAAAAAAAAAAAAAAAAAAAAAAAAAAAAAAAAAAAAAAAAAAAAAAAAAAAAAAAAAAAAATCAAAAAAAATAAAAAAAAACAACAAAACTCAGAAAAAAAATATTCAAAAATCCAAAAACATAAACAAAAAAAAAAAAAAACAAACAAAAACAAAAAAAAAGTCAAAAAATACAAAAAAAAAAAAAAAACATCGAAAAAATACTTCTACAATTTCATTAATTTGCAGTCCCAAATCATTACAAAATACAAAACATTTTATATTAATTCATAATGAAATAAAACAAAAAATAAAATGAAAAAATAAAAAAAAAAAAATACAAAAAAAAAAAAAAAAAAAAAAAAAAAAAAAAAAAAAAAAAAAAAAAAAAAAAAAAAAAACTACACAAAAAAACAAATCACAAAAAAGCGATACAAAATGCTTTTACTCTCCTCTGTCTCTCACTCTCAGTACCTCTTCCTATCGATAAAATTTATATTATAATTATTATAATATATATATAAGATAATATATATAAGATATAATATATCATATCTATATATATAATAATATATATTTTTGAAACAGATTTGTCCCAAAATTATTGGGTGCCACAAGTATCTGTACAAATAATGCGATTGCCTGTGAGTCGTTCCATTCACTCAGACATGAAGGTCACTCAAAACACGCATGAGAGATAAGCTCTTCGTCTCACTGAACGGCGTTTTACATGTGTCAATACGCATTAAGGGATCAGTACTTGACCAACCTACTTTTTAGAGGTAACGAATAAAAAAATTTCACTTTTTTTTTTATTACTTTAATTATTATAAAATTCCTCCTCAGTTATCGAGGTTCTATTTCTAAAGCGAAAGGTTTTTAATACGATATTTTTATAGGGTCAAAACAAAAAAATTTCATTTCCAGGTTCGAAATTGCAATTTAACTTTCATTATAAGTTTTATTCACATTTATAATCAATTAAATTTTTTCCTTTTCCGCAAACACAACTAAGATCAACCTCCTTCTCAATCATTTAATTGAACTCAGAGCGGCAGCCAGACGGAGCTGGAGCCGAAACCGGACCCAGAGACAGCCGGACAGCAACATTTTTAAAAGAATTTTTTTGCAGGTGCAAATAAATCTGCAAAGATGGAGCCGAATAATTTTGAAAAGGAGCCGGAGCCGGAGCCGGAGCCGGAGCCGGAGCCGGAGCTGGAGCCGGAGCCGGACGCCGGAGCCGGAGCTGGGACACAACAAGTACAATTTTTTACAAGATTTTGTAGGTGAAAAATACTTCGGCGAAAGTCGGAGCTGAATATTCTGAATGTCAACGAATTTGGAGTCTGGAGCTGGAGCCGAAGCCGGACTGGCCCCCGGATGGGAATATAAAGTTTTTCTGAACTATAATTTTATTCATTTAGACGCTGAAAATAATTCAACAAAGTTGGAGCTGAAAAGAATTATAACTAGGGATCGGAACCGGAGCCGGAGCCCGGATCCAAAGTAATTTTTTTAATTGTGTTTGCAGGTGAGCTTCTGCAAAGTCGGAGCCTAAACTATTCTGAAATGGAACGAAGTCAGAGCTGGAGCACCGGAAGCCGAGCAAGGAGCGCAATGCCGGAGCCGAAAGTTTTTTTAATAAATGTTTTTTGCAGGTAAAATACTTCTGTCAAGATCGGGGAGCGCTGAGACTTTTCTGAATGGAAACAGGTTGGAGCCGGAGCACAGAAGCCGGAGGCCGGCGGAGCCGACCGGAGATGGATGTGAAGAGACAAATATTTTCCAATGAAATTTTTTTGGCAGATGAAAGTAATCTACATAATTGGAGCCGGAACAATTTTTGAAAGGAAGCGGAGCCGGAGCCGGAGCTCGGAGCGCGGAGCCGGAGCCGGAGCCCGAGCCGGGAGCCCGGAACTGGCAACAAAAGTAGTAAGATTTGTTTATGCCAACACTGAAAATTGTTTTTTCCAAGGTACATACTTTGCAAATCGATCTGATTTTCCTGGAAATGAACGCGGAATCGGAGGCTGAACCGGAGCCGGAGCGGAGCCGGAGGTCGGGAGTCGGAGGGCCTGAAGCTAGGACTGTAGAAAGCAAATTATTCTATTAAGTTTGCAGGTGAAAGTACTCTAAAAACAAAGGGAGCGAGAACAATGTTATGAAAAGAGGACCCGCGAGCTGGAGCAGAGGGGAGGACGGAGCCGAGGCATGAGGAGTGCCCATATGAACAAAGTTTTTAATTACCCCAGAACTTCACTTTTGCACAATCACCATCATAAAATGCCGCAGCTGGCTCCAGCTGCTGGTTGCCCAAGTTCATCCGCAATTAGTCGCGAGAGAGACAAATCTTTACCTTTTGGACCGCCCAGTATGACTGGAGACGCCAGAGATACTTAAAAATATATCATATGAGAGAGAAGACTCTCAAGCTTTCCAACTAAGAGGCATCCGAGGCCTGGCTTCACCTATAATACCTTTTATATATTTTACCAATTTATCCGTCCCATACTTGTAAAGTTATTTATTCACGTCCTTAGTAATGTACGCCTCCATATTAGAAGGCCGCCGGGTCCGCATACCCACTCATGAGTGTCACGCGCCGCTGCTTGCGGTGACTAGTATGGCGGTAGGCGGCACGGCCCGTCGGGTCGCAGGGCTCCAGGTAAGCGGCCGATATATACTACGTTACAGATATACCAGAGTATATTTCCACGCGTGGGCCACTCTCCCTAACCGTAGACTGCGGTGACCGCCAAACTGAGGGCACCTTAGGACGCGCAGAGGGGGGAGACCATAAACTCAGGCTCCGGTACCGCGACCGGTATCATCCGGGGTATGCCGTCTTATTCAGCACGTTGCTAAGTGGCTATCCGTCGTGGCCCGCCCCCCCTCTGTGCTCTGATCCCAGTTCCGTGTACCGCGGATGAGGCGAGGTTGTGGCCCTCCTGCGGTAATCCGTGTAAGCCCATACCATACAAATTGGCAACATACTAAGAATTATATATGCTTTATCGTACAATCCTCCGTTACCGGCGATTCCAATAAATATATAGATATAATTATCATTACGGTATCCGGCATAGGCATATAGGCGCCCTAGCTCCGGACGGTGCCGTAGCACTGTGAGTCATGAGATTCCCATTTGGTGCGCACAATGAGTGGTGATGGCTGGCGAGTCACACATCAGCCCGCGGCGACTAGTGCGCGTTTTGGTAGCGCGCTGTAATGCCAATCAAACTATAAAAGGGTGGCTGTGTGTGCGGTACGACCCAGTACCCGGAGTACCAGGGTGTCGGTGCGCGTTGCGGTGTCGACAAAGACTTTCGTCCTGTCGATCCCTGGTCTGCGACATTTACCGTTTAGTGGGGTGAGGTGCCGTAAAAGAGCCTTGCACCTAAAATTCTTTGAAAGATATAAGAATTAAAAAAATCAATCAACTCTTATGCAGGACGTTTTCTCAAATTAACATTATACTTAGCTCATAAAAAGCGAAACAATATAAGTTCCTCGCCTAAGAACACCAGAGACAACAGGCCTCTCGGTGTCGACGACTACCACGTCCACTGGTATCTTTCTAATATAAAATCTACCCGATAAACACTGTTACACCTTAATTTATTGGGTTTTGGGTGTCAAGACAAGTATTGAAGTTGATAGATCACTCGTAAAAAGATAAATAAAATATAACTTATATAATAATAATTGAAACTGATGTAAATTCAATGTGAATTGCTTGTATTCTGAGCCTTGAATCAAAGGCAGATGATCAACTTAGCGGTTCTATTGCACCACACCCGCTTTTGTCTTCGAGAGGGGAATCTCGCCTAGTAAAACACCACTACCTATTCCGAATACCATTTAAATAAAATCACAAGTTTTTAAATAGTGTTAATGTTAAAAGGATGAATTAGTAAAAATCGAGCAACTTGGATCTCCTCTCGCAGCCAAACCGTCAAATCTCCTTCAAACCCATAGACTTATATATGAAACCACGCAAATAACCAGAAACTACATCTAGAATATTACACACACCACGTCCTTCCCAATTTAAGTTAGAATAAACTTCCCTCTTTTCACTGAGTTCTCCTGAACAGACAAACTGGCTCACCAGGCCGTCGTAGTCGGCTCAAAGAGCAGTCGCCCTGTGACACTGACGCCTACTTCCAGGCGCGGACCAATTGGAATACTCTGCACCACCTTGGTACTCCTTAATAAATGCAAGAAATTTTATAGAACGTGTCGCCTATTACTCAAATAAGGCGGTTAATTATGAAGACCATAATATTACTAACTCTAGCAGTATACTACCAGTATCATATTTCTGCAGCAGGGTATATAGTTTGATATAATATTTAAAGATCATAGTATCATATATAGTAGATAATATAATATATTATAATCTATATAATATAATAGTAGTATATCGACCTTTATATACATATAATATTCATGCACGTATCATATATATAAGTACTTTATATACATATATATAGTAAGAAAATAATATATATCTATACTATAGTAAATATAAAAGAGACGTCCTATATCACAAGTTATGCAGTATAGCTATACTTATATAGCGAATACGTACAGGCTATCTAACTATATACATATTCCCCTAAGGACCGATATTAACTGAAACCTAATCTCCTTATTCAGAGCTATATATATAAATATTAGTACTATAGTTTAAGCACACTTAGGAGCTAATCCGTGGAATAATATAATTATGTACTGTGCTAGGTACCTAATCCATAATATGCCTCATATAAGACTCAATATAAAGTTATACTTAATACATAATATTAAAGCGTGCTCCGCATTTGTATATCCCATGATGGTAAAAAGTGGTATGTAATCCGATAAAGTTCATATTATAAAATATATCTTAGATTATCAAGTATTTATATATTATTATTCAAGATCAATTGACGAAATATCTATAGTATGAATCACCAGATGGCAATAGCTATATATCTCGGTTAGAATCACACTATAATACTATAACACAACTCATCTCTAACAATACCAAAGTAACTATAAATATCAATATATAATATATATAATTAATAATATAACCGATATTATATATATAGATTCTATTTATACTATTAAATATATTAATAATACATATATACATACGTATGTAACGTGTATAATACTCGATCGATCTATATCCTAATAATATAAAATATATATAATACAACGAAATCATATAGTAGTATATGATAGATAATATATAAAAATTACATATGGAATAGTATTAATTTAATACTGTCCCCAATATACATATACATATATACTACTATATATATTAATAATTATACCCTCTCATAACAAAATACCTATATATATTCCTTATACCGACTCAGTACAACTACTACCACTAGATACACAAGAGGTCAGATACGTTACATTTCATAGCATACCTATATACGACGCGTATTACCTGGTCTTTACCTGCCTCGCGTCTTATCTTCTAGGCCTATCTACTGCTAGCATACCTAGCATACCGTACACACCTGTCACCGCTTCCCCGGTACTCGTACATTCCGCGGAGGCCTATCACGACGTATACCCCCCCCAAGGCTCAGCCCTACCCACCTACTAGTACCGGATACTTCTAGGACTATTACATCACTATAACCAGCCGGCCCTACTCCATACCGCACCTCCCTAGGCTGAGAGGACCTCCGCATATGAGCAACATCACTTAGGCCAGACCCCGAACGCGCCCGTACCACCGAAATTCACCGCCCATACGGTACGAGCCGCCCCAGGGCGCCCCGTCTCAGCATAGCTAATATACTAATACTGGACCCTACGGCCCCTGATACACTGCTAGCCTAGCACATATAGTCTCAGGTAGAGCAGGTATGAGTACGGGTCATTAGGTACGCACCCTTACCGTATACCAGGTTCTGCCTGCCTACACGGTCCTCGGGCCCAAGATAAGAGACAGTACTAGAGCACCGCTGCCCCCCCTTGGTTATCGAACGGTCAGCCACTAACTTACCATCCAGTCAATCGCTCACGACGTGATTTTGGGTTACCAGCAGCCCCTAGCCTCACGGCAGAACCTCACACCTATAGCGCACCCATGCCAACACCCCGGGGGCCCCGGTACTACCAGTTCTACCGCCCTACTATAACTCGATACTACCCCCGGTACCACGTAGACTAGTACATTACTAAAGAAAAAAGAATACAAAACTGGAGCAAATTAACACACCCTTAGTAATAAAAGCTAATAAATATCAGAAAAGGCGTACTGAAATAATAGAGAAATTAGCAAAAAGAAAAAAAAGATAACAATACTGTTCAATAAAAGACAAAGGTAATTTATAGAAATATACGAAGACAAGATAAAAGTCGGATTATATAGCACTAGGAGAGCAGAAAGGTAGTCGATAAGGCTTGTGGGATAAAATAATACTATAAGTAACATGTTAATATATTATATATATAAATATATATATTATAATATATTGTATATATATATATATAAATATAATATATATATATATATGATAATATATAAATCTATATATATCTATAACATAGATAAAATATATTATAGTATATATATTATATATATATAATATATATATATATAATATATTATATATATAACGTATTATAATGTTAATAATATAATAATATATATATATATTATATAAAATTATCATACTATAATAATATAATAAAATAATATATTTATATATAATATATAAAATATATATAGTATAATATATATAATATAATATATATATTATATATTAGTAAGATATATATAGTATAATTATATATTAATATATATATTATATCTATATATATTATATAATATAATATAATAAAATAATATAAATATATAACTATATTATATAATAATAATATTATTATATAAAATTAACATATATATATAAAATATATATACTCATATATAAATATATATAATACAATATATAATATATATATAACTACAATACTATATAATATTATATATCTGTATCGTAATGTATGTATATCTACTTAGAAATATATATCAATATTATAATTAATTAGCTATAATATATAATATAATAATACTACATTATATATATATATATTCAATATATAATAGAATATATATATAAAAATATATATAATGTTTAAGTAGTATTATATATAAAGTATATATAAATATATAGATAAGCTAATATATATATCGATATATATAGAATATATATATATATATATATATAATAATATATATATTGTGTGTGTGTGTGTGTGTGTGTGTGTGTGTGTGTGTGGGTAATCGAGGGAGCGGATGTGAGTGTGTTGTGGGTCGTTGTAACTTTGTAGCACTTATATATTTACACCTCTGTTGAAGATTTTTGCCATTCGTCCAATCATCATCGAGCGTGAATTGAGAAAGGGGAACACAATCTTCTTCCATTTTTCTTCACATTTTCCATTTATTTGTTATTTAAATATTTACATTTCCTCCATTTGTAAAATGGCATTATTTTTGCTATTAAATTCTAGCAAATAAAACAGCAAGAAAAATTAGTTTAGAAATTTTATTTTCGTGTGTCTGTTTGTGGTTTTGTGTGTTTGTGTGTGGGTGTGTGAGTGTCCTTTAGTGTATTGTTTATAACATCTCTAACCTACTTTTGTGCTCGTTTTATAAAGAATTTCATTTTTTTATTATTTTGTGTGTCAATGAACCTCTGACATTATTATTATTATTATTACTATTATTATTTTATTATTATTATTATTATTATTATTATTATTATTATTATTATTTATTAACTATTTTCCTTTAATAATATGATTTATTATTATTATTATTATTATTATTATTATTATATATTATTATTATTATTATTATTATTATTATTATTATTATTATTATTATTATTATTATTATTATTATTATTATTATTATTATTGCAAACCTTAACTGTAAAAATTAGCAAATATTTACATGGCTGAATAATGAAAATCCATAATGTATGTGCTAGTCCTGGCAAAATAATAAAAGGCTTTTTCTCAAGTAAATTTCCTTTCTTTCTTCGTCTAACTTCAAAATAAGATTTTTGAAGTTTCAAACTTTTAATAAAGAGAAGCGCCAAGCTTTTTAACTTTCAAAATTAAATTTAAATGCGCGCAT
The DNA here is from genome assembly GCA_015478945.1 of Trachelipus rathkii. Classification (NCBI taxonomy): domain Eukaryota; kingdom Metazoa; phylum Arthropoda; class Malacostraca; order Isopoda; family Trachelipodidae; genus Trachelipus; species Trachelipus rathkii. The sequence goes on from JABUQX010013674.1 coordinate 17,506, forward strand.
TATGTATTCTATATATATATATATATATATATATATACATATACTATTATATATATATAAGATATATATTTATAATATTATATATAAATATATAAAGTATAAGATATATATAGATATAATACTGATAATAATAATATAATATAATAATATATATAATATATATATATATATATATATCTATAGATAAATAATAATAGAATATTAATATATGCATAACAATTATATATGTATATAAAATAAAATATAAATGATATTATAATTATATAATATATAAAGTATGAGCATTCTATACTATATAATATAATATATATATATACCTTTCGTCTTTGGAGTTGTATCCAGGTACCTCCCGGGATGCCATTCCACAGAGACTGCCTCCCAATCAACCGATTACTATCGCCTCTCTCCGACAAGACTTTCGATCTTGTTGGCAATAGTGCTGGACGAGTGATCAGCGGGGGGCGAAACTCAGAAAAAACAAAAGCCGAATATTGGTGAGTGGTCTTCTCCACAGACGAAAACGCTTACACGAGGTGAACTTGCACCCCTCCGACATTGGCCACACTACATTATCACTCCCAGTCACAATACATGTTCACGCACCTCCTCCCATTGCTAAATTTGCGTCGACACACCCTCAAATCTTTTCGCCATATTTCATGATTGTTCCCATCTGGACCCTATTCGTCGTCGTCATTCTCCTACTTTACGGTCTCCATAACACCTAAAAGATTATCCCATATCCTTTACTCTGACTCTTTTCCACTTAGCAGTAAATGGAATCTTCAAGGAACAATGGACAGTGATGATTCTTTCGTAACTTGATTTGGTCTATGTAATCTTATGACTAGTTTATAAAATCATCAAGGGTAACACAATTTAAATTTCGTTTATTTGTTTTTATTTGAACTGAATATTCATTTCGCCATATAAATTTTCTTTCATGACATTTGAAACATTTATGTGCAGGGCCCTCCCATGGTGCTGATGTTTTTCAGCCCAGTATGGCCGCTCTACTGTGAGCCATGGTGGGCCTGAACACGAACTCAATAATATCATATAATATATATATATATATATATATTAAATAAATATATACATTATAATATAAATATCTATATATAAATATAATATATATATATCTAGTTTAAAACCAGATCTTATATACTAATCCTCATCTTCCAATGGAAACGACGGTCGTAGGTAAATATACTGTGATTCGTATACAATTTACAGAATAACCAATCTAGACGCAGAGCTAGCGAAAAGTGTGTAAATTGCTAAAGATACCAGCAAATGGGGTAGGTTATAGTTTCCGCAATCAAGAACTTCCCAAGAGTATACATTACATCATAACAATATATAATAACTTATATAATAATATATATATATAATATAATATATATAATATATACTATATAATATATATATATATATATATATATATATATAATATATATGTACTGTAATATATATATATATATACGCAGTATAGATAGTATAATATATATATATATAGTATATATATATATATATAACTCATATATATAATAAGGAATATAAAATATATATATATATATATATAATATAATATTATAGTAAATTTATATATATATGTATACTAACTATATATATATATATCTAATATATATATATATATATATATATATATATATATATATATTAATATATATCAATATATAACGTAATATATATAATATATATATTACATATATATATAATATATAAATTATAATATATAAATATATATAGATATAGTATAATATATAAAAAGATATCAATAATATAAATAGTATATATGATATATATATATCTATATACTATTAATACTATATAATCATATACTGTAATATAAATATTTATTAAATAAATAAGTATTATATTATAATAATATTAAAATATAGTATAATAATATATATATAGTAATATATATATAATACAATGTATGTATACCATAATATATATATATATATAGTATGGTATATAATAATACTAGTATTATAATATATAGATATAATATAAATATACAATACTATATATTATAAATATAATATATGATATATTAATATAGATAAAATATATATACCTAATAATAATATATATATATATATATATAATATCTCAACATGCAAATTTAATTAGTTCCATGAAGTATTTCATAAAATAAAAATTCCAAAAGTGAATAACAGATTTAATTTGATTTAATAAATCTGATGCATAACTTTAATATCGAACTTTCCCAATAATGTTAGGGGCTTTCTTTTAGTTGTTTTTTTTATTATTATTTTTATTATTATTAACTTTAATGGTATGTTACACTTTGTTGAATGATGATGTGATGAGTCTTAGATGAAGTTGGTGGAGGATGATGACTATCGATTTGATGGGGATAAACTCAGGTATTTCTGCAGTTGTTTATAAGTTGAAGTAAATCACACTTAACGTATGAGGTATGATTGACCCAGTTGTGAATCTTCAATATTAATTTTCACAGAAAAAAAAACAAATTATGTCAAAGCATCACAATTCAATCAATCAAAGACCAATGATTGAATTGTTATATCAAAAGAAATCGAAAATATATTTCAATTGCCATGATATCATTTCTAAAATATCACTCATAAATTGTTAATGAAAATTTTGAAATTAAATTTTAATTTTTAACGAGACATGAAATTAAATTAATAAATAAATACAAATGGAAGGAACTACTTTATGGGGCTAATAAAACATTGATTCGCGGCCCTTCGATTTTATTTACATCAAACTACTTAATATCACTTACTGTGCGTTGAAATGCGATGATATGAGTATGTTTACATCAAAATTTGTATTATTACGCGGATTTAATGCTTTTAAAATTCTTATGCATAAATGAAAGTAGTTTACTAAGAGCAGTTGGAAAACTGAAGTAGTGTTTCAGGATAACTACTTGAAACATTATATTGCAAGAATATAAACATTCTTCTATAAGACTGAAAGATGTTTTGAGTGCTTTGATTAAAACTTTTAATTAATATATTTAAAATAGTTACCTATATGCATTTTAATTTCTTTTCCTTTTTAATGTTGCAGTTTTTTTTCCATTAATTATGAGGAAAAATATAAATTAAAATTTTTCTATTATTACGTTTTTTTTTTTTCAATTTCGCTTTAAATAAAGGTTGATTTTAATGACATGAGATTTAGCTAACAGAAATGCCATTTCGTTAGTAAGGTTTAAATTCTTGGTCAACTGATACTAACAAGGGCTGGATTTTATAAATTTACATGTAACAAGTACTGCTTCTGTTATTCATCCTTCGTAATTTGGACATTAAATCGTTTATTAATTTAATACCCCTCACTGCAGTGTCATTAACCACCTTTAGTGACTAACTCTTTCTCTTCTATTTTGGTAGTCTTTCGATGTATTCCAAAGATACGAATCTACTTTTAAAAATTCAAAATTAATTTTAAATTTCTCTAGAGTTTTAAGGAATCTAGGAGACAATAGCTTCTCGTGAAGATCTTGGCTTAAAAATGCTTAACGCCTTTGAATTTTATCTGTAATTTTTTTTACATTATCTTCATCATCTGTTTCATCGCTAACTCCTAATAGAATTTCTGCCTTTTATTTATTTATTATTATTTTTTTTGCAGATTACTTACTCTTTCATCAAATATATAAAATACCGCAGAATATTCTGTTAGATTTCATAAATAATTCAGAAATGTGTTAATGACTGCGTCTGCCTTTTCTACAAAGTCCACTTTAAAGACCACCAATTTTCTTAAAAAAAACATACGTCTTTTACCGGAGCACCTATCGCGTTGTTCACAATAAACCACACTTCTGCGTAACACTTCACAATGGAGCAATAATTTTTTTTTTTAAAGCAACTCCCTCCTCGACATTTAATTGCAATTGTCATCTAAATAAAAAGTGCTTGATAAATATAACTTTAGCCATCCATCGAGATAAATGATAAGGTCCAGTCTGATGGAAATTTATTTCGTTTAATGAAACTCCACCTAAGAATATCAAAATTAAAATTATAAACTCTCTATAATCGTCACAAGGTAAATCTTCTTTAATTTTGGTTCTCGCAAAAACTAAATTTCCTCAGCAGAGTCTTTAAGAACTTTGTAAACCTCTGCATCCGTTGCATAGTCATGAATGTTGTCTTTCTTTAACTTTGGCCATTTCTTTTGAAATCTCTTATAGCTGGTTATCAGGCCCAGACATAGGCGCCAGCTTAGATGCTGCACAAGCTGCTTGTAGCACGAGCTCTAAAATATGGTAGCTGGAAGCTAAAAACAAAAATATTCTCCCTAACCTTTGTTCTAGAAGAGTTCATGCACCATTTAGCCTTCCTGTGTTTGAAGCGGTCGTATCAAAAACAAAGGCTTCAGCTTTGTCTGCTACTGTCCAATCACAGATGGTACCGTACACTGCTGCAGATACTTATTGCTAGGTTGTTCTTGTCAGTTCTGGAACTCCAACTAATTGATCGACAATGGGAGCTGTAGCGATAACTGCAAGGCGATTTACTTTATATTTTCTTGTTAAAGCTGGAAGAAGTTTCGAATCCCAGTGAATTAATGAATAATATAAATTTAATTAAAAAAGTGAACTTTTAACTGTTTGTTTGTAAAAATATTGTCTCTCTCTCTCTCTTCTCAGGGAAGATCTGTTTATGACATAGTCATTAGGATTTAGTGAAATAGCTTCTAAAGTTGGTGATTATAATTGACAGCTATCTCTATCGCTTATTTTGCACCAATCGAACACTGTTGAAATTCGCGCAGTTGTAAATTGCTTTCTGGCTCTTTCCTTTACTCTGGCATCATTAAACACTATCAAATCATATGAAGTGTTAGGTGTGAGAAGAATGGAAAAAATGAGGAATGAACGCATTAGGGAGTTGGGTGGTGTGAAGAAAGGGATAAATGAGAGAATAAATGAAAAGATATGGATTGGTCATGTGGAAA
>JABUQX010013674.1:27500-30000 GCA_015478945.1 Trachelipus rathkii
ATATATATATATATATATATATATATATATATGAAAGAGTGATAGGAATGCGATAAAGAATTTTATCTTTCTCAAGAATATTCTAAATATATTTAAAATACTATATTTAAGTTCTCTGCGCTTCCAAATATCTAATATGTCATTATTATGATTTCTTCTAACTATTTTCCCATGAGATAAAGTTCCCAACATCTTCTTCTTCAACCTACTATTTACTTAAAGTTTATATACATAAGATATATAATATATATAATATTATATTTATTTTATATAAGAAATATATAATATAAAATATATGTTATATATATATATATAAGAAATATAAGAATATATATATTTAATTTATTCTGTTTATTTCATTATTATCTTTAGTTCAGACTGTTTATTAGTTATCAATATTCAGCCTCACGTGTTCATTTATTACTGCTTATTACTCTTCATGAGTTGTTTAACACTATATTTGGGCTCATCATTTACACTTATTTCCTATTTTGAATATTTGAATTATCTACCTCTATCTGCTATCATCACTACTGTTCAAACAACTCATTCAGCCTATTCAGCTTTAATAGGTTTATCATTGCATTACTCATTAAAATAGTTTATCAGTCATGCTTCATTTAGCTAAGAATACATTATTTAGACATATTCATTTATATTCGCGCCCCCACAGTCATGTTCAAATATCTGTTTGTCTTATCGCTTCTATTTGCTCGCTCATTTATTCGCTCTATTTTCTATCTCGTTATCTACTACTTCAGATTATTGATTCACGGGCTTTATTTATTTATGCATTATTATTAATATTAGAGCCGGCTTTATTATTATATTTGGCTTTCACATATTACGATTTATTATTATCACCGTCACATTATTTATTTATTATTTACAGCCACATTATTATTATTATTGATATAGCTGTTTATTGATTTATAGTTGATGATTTATTGTGCTGGCACATTGATATTATTTATGATATTATGTTGTTGTGCTTAGAGTTGGACACATTTATTTATTATTATTAATATTACACATATTATTATTATCATTATTGATATTATTATTATTTATTACACATTATTATTATTATTATTGTAATTTAATTAAGATTTCTTTAAGTGCTGCGTGAGTTTGATGAGGTGATTGAATAGGCAATAGTTTATAACCGATGTAGTCTGTGATGAATAATTATTATTTAAATCACCTTTAAATATGCATTGTACTGTACTTCAATATTCATTTGAAGCATTTAGAACTGTTTGCCAAATTAATTTTAATCAGCTGTATTAACTTTTAGTATTTTTAAAAAGTACAATAGTTAAATCTGTTAGATAGTAAATGGTTAATTTAAAAGTACACTAGTTAAATATAAGTTTAATAATATTGAGAAATTTTATTAAAAAAAGGTGCAGTAGTTATATCTAAAGCTAAGGAGCAAAATAATTTATATATACTCATTTAAAGTAAGGTAGTGATAAACCATTTTGATGCTTAGAAACAAGAAGAAGATTTTTTTTATATAAATTAAACATCTGTGAACTGAAATTGCAGCCATTTCTCTCTTCTTGTGACTCTGCTTGGTGGTTTTCACCGAAATTACAGAAGAACTTTTTTTTTTGAAAGTATTCAAACTAGAGAAGCGTAAAATAAGCCATAAATAGTCCATCATCCTGAAATACCCTGTTTCTCTCCATAATATCAGAACAAATTTAAATACAATAATAATAATAATAATAATAATAATAATAATAATAATAATAATAATAATAATAATAATAATAATAATAATAATAATAATAATAATAATAATAATAATTATAATTATAATTATAATTATAATTATAATTATAACAGTATTATAATATAATTATAATTATAATTATAATTATAACGATGAATTTAATAATTTTAATATGTAATTATAATTATAAATTCATCAGTTCAATTTCCACAGCTTTCTAAAGTTTTTAATATTTATAAAAATTTAATTATGATTATAAATAATAATTATAATAATAATTATAATAATAATTATAATATATGCATTGTACTGTACTTCAATATTCATTTGAAGCATTTAGAACTGTTTGCCAAATTAATTTTAATCAATAGTATTAACTATATTTTTAAGCTACAACTGGTTTAACTACAGCTGAAGATAGTAAATTTATTGTGAATTTAGCAAAACTACTAAGCAATCAACAGAGTACTTAATAATAACTCAGATAACCTATCAACAACAACATGATCATTAAAACATGATAAAAATAACTTTACATATAAATTACTAAAATATAAGATAAACTTGACTTTGACAGCCATGAAACAAGAAGATTTTTTAAATATAAATTTTATATATATTTAAACATCTGTGAACAGAAATTGCAGCCATTTCTCTCTTCTTGAAAATAACTTTGTTTTTGTTATTTTCACTGAAATTAAGAAGAACTTTTTTTTTGAAGCAATCAAACTAGAGAAGCAAAAATAAAGCCATAAATAA
>JABUQX010013675.1:0-2500 GCA_015478945.1 Trachelipus rathkii
AAACAAAAAAAATGTGACGGCGTTTAGGTCCCGTTTGATTTGATGAATAATTTCATTCAATTAAAATCAGCTTTAAAATCTATTCCTTCCAAATTCTATTAACTCCTCGATAAATAATGTAATTTTTATTGTAATATAATATTTTATCTCTCTGTTATTTTATAATTTATTTTTTTATTTAAAATCCGAAATCGACGGGCTTAATCACAAAAGCTGATTTCAATTGTTTTCAAAAACAAAAGTATTTATCTCGTAAATTGAAATCGTGTTTTCGCTTTTTTGCACGAATTCTTCGTGTTGGACAATTAGTTCAGGCTATTCATTATGCCTATACGATTGTCGTCTTTGGATGTTAAGTTGTAGTGTTTTAAGTGTTTTTATATTATTATTTAAGATTTCCAAATATTTTTTATGTTCTTCATACTGTAAAAGCATTTTTGAAATGTAATGGAGTGTAATTTTTGACGAGATATATGGGTGTCCTATTGAGGTCAATATGCGTCTCTGACAGCTAAATCTCTGGTTTGAAAGAATGGGGAAATTATTGAAAAGAAATGTCTATGTGTTTTTGAAGCTTCGCATCTTTAGTTTTGTAAAGTTTTGACTATATGTTCGACGTTCAGTCGGTCACATTTAATTTGTAAACTGATGTCTGTGGACCTCAAGTTCATGGGATGCTTTCTTTAATTAAAGAAACTGCCAACCGAGTTATTGTGTAATATATTAAACATAATAAACTTGCATTGTCGGCTCAATTTTTGTTTAATATTTTTTAATCTGAAAGTGAAGATCATTGAAAAGGGGTAAGCCGAGCGTAAACAGGAAATTTAGGAACATCTTATGCGTAGTTTTATGGGCGATAAGTGTTATCGAGAAACGAGTTAACAAGTTTATCAAAAAGGTTTAAGGGATAAAGGCTAAAGCTAGAAAATTTTTACGGCAAAAGGTGATTTTTCATGGAAAACTTCAATCAGAACAAATAAAAAGGCCTTGTAATTTGCTGTGGCCTTAGGTTCCGCAATTTTTATGATAAAGGAGATAGAAATAAAGAAATTAGTCTCAAGTAAATTATTAGTGGGTTTGCGATAAATAGAAGTAGAAAGCCCACCTAAATGTTTACTTGGAACTAATTTCTATAGTATTTCTATATCCTTTAATCATAATTGTAATAATACGAAACGTTTACTACGATAGAAATTGAATTTTAGTATTTTCTTTGCTTTTAATTTAGACCCTTTTTTTCGTTTTTTGTCATTTGTGTTTACGCTCGTATGAAAGCAATTTCCTGTTTTTACGACGCGATTCGTGCTAGCTTATCTTTTGTTTTTAAACATTTGGAATCAGCTGTTGTGATGAGCACGTGGTTTTGGAATAAACGAATAAAAAATAACAAATGGGTTTATATAAAAATAATTGATCAATCTTTTTCCTGACTGTTTTATTCCATTTGAAGATATTAGATTTAAAGCTGATTTTATTGGAATGAAACATTCATCAATTTCAAGACGGGGCCTACTCACGTATTCTGCAATCTGTTTGTTTACCATATTTTTCGTAAGAACGTGCTTAATTGCGGCAAGCACGGGAAATAGCACCCTTACAGATTAAGGAAATTCCTTAACGTTTGGTGAGCATTTTCTTACGTATTTTTTTCGGTAGTTTGCAAAACGAACGCCAAACTCGAGCATTTTCTGTGTCTTGTAAGCCATACAATGCAAAATAACGAACACGACTTTATTAAATTATATTATATATATTATATATTATTATATATATATATATATATATATAATTATATAATATACTATATATATATATATATTAATATATATAATATATTATATTATCTATATTATATTATATATATATATATATTATATCTTTTATATATATAATAATTCACACTTCACGGGCAGAGCCCTATTTCAGGGAAGGGGGCCGTTGCAGCCAATATTTATTTCATCCACTAGCGAATATTTATTTACGAAAATGAGCACAGACCGCAGGCTTTAAAGTGAGGGAGATTAATTCAGCAGGAAACACAGAAGATGAAAGAGAGTTCCAACAGAACAGAGTGTGGCTAAGGATTAGAAGGAAGGCATCCTTGCAGTGATACTAGCCCTTGTGAGTTACCAATACTGTTTGCGCAGACTCAGCAACCCCTTGTGCTAAGAGGGCGTCGTAAAGGTGGTGTTACGCTAGTGGTAGTTTCCCTCGATTACCTGCCGCTGCGGTTCCTATAGAAAAGAGATAAAGCACCAACATCGTTCCGCAAAAGAATGAGGGTCAAGTGAACTGGAAAGTACAGGACAGTTTTATAATCTATTTGCCTTTGACTCGACCCTGTCCAAAAGCCGGGTAAACCAGAGGCCCCTGCCCCCCCAGATATGAGAGCAGTTTTCCATACAAGGGCGGATGAGACCCTTGTATATATTGCTGGAGTAACTGAGAAGAGGAAGAAATAGTCCGCAGTCCTAAATCAGAGCTCCCAGTTTTTCTT
>JABUQX010013675.1:7500-15718 GCA_015478945.1 Trachelipus rathkii
TCCACATAAAACACTTAGGTAATATCGCACTAACTCCTTTAACACTCCTATGCAACAATTCCACCAAATTAAATCACATTTTCGTCTTCTGGAAAAGAGCAAATATCATCCCAAAGTTAAAACCAGGAAAAGACCACTCAAACCCCTCTTCCTATCGCCCAATTTCACTGCTGCCCACTCTGTGTAAAACTCCTAGAAAAGCTTCAAAATACTGATAGGGTAAACCACACATCCCAATCAAAGTTCCAACATGGTTTCTAACAAAAACCACTCAATCTCACAGCTCTCACAAACATTATACAATTAATAATAGACGGCTTAAATCAGACTCACACATAAAACTCTACTTATAGCAATCGACATAAACAAGGCTATCGACACAGTCCCCAGACGCAATCTAATACACAAAATAATAAAATCAAGCATCCCCACAAATTTAAAGAAATGGATATCAAACTTCATATTAGGAAGAATGGCTCAATAGCAGATCAATAATCAAGTAAATCACGCAGAGTAAAACATTTAAAACGGTGTACCTCAAGGAGCAATTTACCTATCCTTACACTTTTTTACCTATTCCAGCAGATTCTTCACAACCACAACAGGCCACACAAGCACAACTTACGCCAATGATGTCCACACGCTACCACACACCAAGAATCTACACACCAATCCTCCTAACCCAATAATACATCAACCAAATACAAACTTAGTTAACGAACAATAGAATGTCTGCTTCACCATTGAAATCCTCTATCACGCTAATCACAACAGATCGGCAACTCGGAACTACCAATCCCCAAATCTTCATAAATAACATCGCTATCCCACTAAGCAAAATACCCAAAATATTAGGAGTAACATTGTAACAACAAACTTAACTTTCACAAAACACACAGAAAACATTACAAACATCAGCAAACAAGAAACTAAACATTCTAAGAACCATAGCAGACATTGACATCAAAAATAACAAGCAGATATTCATCAACATATGTAAACAATTTATCCGCTCACCACTGGACTATGCTTCACCAGTATGGCATCCACTATTTACTAAGGAAAACATGAGAAAACTCCAAACACAAAACAAGGCACTCAGAATTATAACAAAATGTACGTAAACTTACAACACATCAAAAACATTTACACCACGAAACAAAGATACTACCTACAGACAAACACCTAGAAATGATAGGCATCTTATTTTACGTTATAGCACAGACACCACAACACCCCTGTCATACTGCACTCTTTAACCCGACTCACCACAGACTAAAACAACCTCCATCTTCCCCAGCCTTATTATACAAACAAATTCTAAGTCACATCCAACCACCACAAAACAACACTTCATACACCAAAAAAATACACACACGTCTAGCAGAACAATATTTAAGAAATCAACAACCAAACAATATACTAAATGATCACCCATCAGAAATAGCACCCGAATAACCACCCAGTCATCTTTAGCCAAATTAAGATGCGGTTACCACCCAAACTTGCAATACTGATAGGATTAATAATGAAGCTCTATGGCAGGTATTAGTGATATATGGTGTTGGTGGTAGGGTTCTGAATGGAATCAAAAGTTTGTACGAGGATAGTGAAGCGTGTGTAAGAATAAATGGTGTCGTTAGTGATTTATTTAATATTAATAGTGGAGTAAGGCAGGGATGTGTCATTTCTCCTTGGTTATTCAATTTGTATATGGATGGGGTTATAAAAGAATTAGAGGTAGGGGTGGCAGGAGATGGTGTTAGAATGATGGAGAATGGAAGAGAGTGGAAGGTGCCCTACCTATTATATGCAGATGATTTGATTTTGTGTGGTGAATCTGAAGAGAGTTTGAAAGCATTGGTAGAGAGATTTGGCAGGGTGTGTTAAAGGAGGGGTTTGAAAGTAAACGTAGATAAGAGTAAGGTTATGGTTGTGAGTGAGGATCTAGTCCTCGGTATGAAGTTATGTTAGATGGTGAGCAGCTGGAACAAGTGTCTGAGTTTAAATATTTAGGATATTTGGATGAAAGGGAATGGATGAATGCAGAGTGTAGTAAGGAAAGTGTGAATAGCAGGAAGGTGGCTGGAGCAATTAAATAGTTGGTGGATGTAAAGGGACTAAGTCTGGAGTCCGCTAGGGTCTTACATGATGGTTTGTTGTTACCTGTGTTAATGTATGGTAGTGAGACTATGGACTAGAATAAGAGGTATAGATCTAGAGTACAATGTGTTCAGATGGACAATCTTAGGGGCGTGTTAGGTGTTAGGAGATGTATTGATAAAATGAGGAATGAACGTATTAGAGAGAGATGGTGGTGTGAGAAAGGGGTAAATGAGAGATTAAATGAAAAGTACATTGAATGGTTTGGTCATGTGGAATGGATGGGTGAGATTGTCAGTTGGTTAAACGGATGGTCTAACGGTGAGTGGTGTTGGGAATCAACCCCTGGGAGACCGAAGAAAAAGTAGATATTGGAGTCAGTAAGAATGTCTTGGGAGGAGAGAATTGGGATTTGGCATTAGGCGAGAAGAAAGGTGGCAATAATAGGAAGTGAATGGCTGGGTTTTATGAGGGAGTATGGTTTGTGGCTACACCTGGGCCAAGAAGATGAACCCACAACTGATAGATGCCATAGTGAGGGTCCGTCCGTGAAGCTCAAAGCCCTAGGGTGGATTTTCTTGACTGCGACGAGTTCTCATCACTAGGTTGTATAAAAGGGCGGTAAGGCCTGGGCTTTCTTTTCGACTTGTGTCATATTTTCTACTACTTTTTCTGTTTCCGGGGCATGTCACGCACCTTACCCCCAGTCTTGGGGGAGAAAGGAGGGTAGATGATAATAATATATATTATATATATATATATATATATATATATATATATATATATATATTTATATATATTATATATATATATATATATATATATCATGATATATAAATATATTAATATTTATATATATTCATATATATATATTTTAATTATATATATATATTATATCATATATAATATATATATATATAATTTTATATATATATATTATATATAGAGAGAGAGAGAGAGAGAGAGAGAGAAGAGAGAGAGAGACGAGAGAGGGAGAGAGAGAGAGAGAGATAGAGAGAGAGGAGAGAGAGGGAGAGAGAGAGAGGAGAGAGAGAGAGAGAGAGAGAGAGAGAGAGAGAGAGAGAGAGAGAGAGAGAGAGAGAGAGAGAGAGAGAGGAGAGAAGAGAGAGAGAGAGAGAGAGAGAGAGAGAGAGAGAGAGAGAGAGAGAGAGAGAGAAGAGAGAGAGAGAGAGAAAGAGAGAGAGAAGAGAGAAGAAGAAGAAAGAGGGTTAGAGAGAGAGAGAGAGAGAAAAGAATAGAGAGAGAGAGAGAGAAGAGAGAGGAAGAGAGGAGAGAGAGAGAGAGAGAGAGACGAGAAGACGAGAGAGAGAGAGAGAGGAGAGAGAGAGAGAGACGAAGAGAGAGAGAGAGAGAGAGAGAGAGAGAGAGAGAGAGCGAGAGAGAGAGAGAGGAGAGAGGAGAGAGAGAGAGAGAGAGAGAGAGGAGAGAGAAGAGAGAGAGAGAGAGAGAGAGAGAGAGAGAGAGAGAGAGAGAGAGGCAACATTACTCCACCAACAAGAACGGAGTTCTTACGGAGTAAATTGAACGACATGACGAAGAAATCAACCAAACACTCAATAAACTACAATTTAACATTAACGGTCTAACTAATAAAACCATAGAACTCAACCATTTCCTTAAAAAACACAACATTCATATAGCTATCCTACAAGAAGCCCCCTCCCCCCGTTCTATGGTTACGACTCCATTTTCTCCCTTTCCCAACCTCAACACTCCCTCTTAACATTGATTCACAACGACATCCCTTACCACAACACAACCTAATACCTCCACGCCTATTCCCCCGCACATTAATAAAATCCCAATCCTGTTCCATTCTCCTGAACAGGACCACCACTTATAACATATTCAATCTCTATATCGTCACCCACTACCCAAATCCCCCCCCCTCACACCCCCCCTCCACATATCACCATCTTTCAAATCTTATCTCGGAGGCGATTTTAAAAAAGCTAACCACTCACCTGGTACAAATACTACCACCTGACCCCGTGGCAACCATCTCCTTAACGAATTAGAATCCCTTAATATCCTCAAATTCCAAAAACCTCCCCACCTGAATCCCTCCCAAGCAAATCAATCCCCCTCCCGGATTTCTTCTGGTTCCCCCTCCTTACATTCACCGACTAACGCTGGGACATCCACTACTGACCTACACTCAGACCACCTCCCAATTCTTATTTCTCTAAACTCCCTATCAACCCCTTCAAAAAAAAGAATCACTACATACACCAACTATCAAAAAGGTAACTGGCCAGCATTCACCGACCACATCGAAACCCATATTAGCCCCATACCAATCCACGACACAGCTTCCCTACACACACCTCCATTAAATTCATAAATAACTTAATCATGCAAATCAGCTAACCTACACATACCCAAAGGCCACAGAAAATCTATAACCCAAACTCTCCCCTGAAATCAGCCAAACATCATTAAACAAAGAAACTCCCTTCGAAACTTACGACCCATTTACGCGCCTCCCATTACTACCAAATAACAAACTCAGCACCAACATCACGAAATCTTCATAACCCAACACCACAATAAGTTTTCAGAATAGCTTACAATCGAACATCTCAACGCATTGATAATAAGAAAACCTGGCAAGTCATCACAAAACTAAATAACACTCGAAACAACCCCCCCTCCCACGAATCCCCTCCTTACCTGATAACTCCCTCCCTTCTCCAAAACAACAATCAGACCGCCTAGCAAAACATTATGCTAACATTTCTCGCAAACCAACCCACCCCAATAACAGGAAAATAAAAAAACAACTCAGAAAACTCCCCTCAGACCACAACCCCACCCCCTTTTACAACTGAAAGGATAACAGAAACTATTAAAACCCTCAAAAACTCACCAGCTACAGGACCAGACTTAATCTCTAACCTACATTTAAAACACCTCGGTGAAAAAGCACTTCTCCTTATCACAGAAATCTTCAACAAATCCTGGCAACTTAACTATATACCCTCAATATGGAAACAAGCATTCATACTTCCAAAACTCAAACCTAAAAAAGACCCCAACTCCCCCTCCTCTTACGCCCATTTCTCTCCTCTCCTCCATACAGTAAACTGATGGAGAAACTAATATTAAACAAAATCTCCTCTCATCACCCTTCCAGATTTCCAACATGGCTTTTAAAAGCAACCACTTCACAACTACAGCCCTTACCTCCCTTACCCAACACATCATCAATGGCTTCAACCAATCCCCATCCCATAGATCCATTCTCACAGCAATCGACATCAACAAAGCCTTTGACACTGTCCCACATTTAATTTTATTCAAAAAATCCTTCAATCCCCCTTAAAAAATATAACGACAAAAATTGGCTTTCTAATTTTCCACTAATCGTTTTGCTAAGAGTTCTCAAAAAACCAATCTTTCCCGACCATTAAATTACTAAAACGACGCCGTCCACAGGGCGCCCATTCTCTTCTCCATTCATTTTAATCTGCTTCAGCAGGGCAAGACCTATCCATCCAACCCACCAATTTCGCCATGATGATATAGCCTATATCCCACAGCCAGACCGTAAACATAGCAAAACTCTTCACCCCAAGAATACTTACAACAATTAAAAAACTTGTTACATCTGCCCAGAATGACCGCCTCTCCCCTCAAATCCTCCATCACTCTTCTAACCACCAACCGCCACCAATGCTCACTCCATCCAATAGTTCTTCTGAGCACAATCCCCTCCCCCAAACAAACCCCAAAATATTGGAACTCACCTTATGACATCACACATGACGTTCTCACCCCACATCGACCACCTCATCAACTCAACGGAAACTACTAAAACCCTCCGAATCCTTTCCAACACAACTTCAGTGGACAGGAAACACACCCTCACCACCACTTATAAAGAACTCCTCAGAACAAATATAAACTATGCATCCCCCGCATGGTTCCCCTGCACTATCAAAATCTAACTCAAAAAAAATTACAAATCGCACAAACTCCTCCTCAGAATCATACTGGATGCAACCAAAACTAAGCCCCATCCAACATATTTTACATGACGAGACTTACTTCTATACTATGAAGGGGTTATTTTTTGGTCTTGAATAACCACTTCAAATGAAGAATATGAGATGGTTGAAGAGAGCTGAGCGTTGTCACGATGAAGTGGCGTTTCCTTCCCGGAGGCTGCTTAGGATTCCTCAGTGGGGCTAGCAGCCTCCTGCCCCAGACGCCACAGAACTCCCCAAGAACACACTCCGCTCTCCGGCCCTGGAAAGACGTCCGGAGTAGCGTGTAACTGCAGGTGAAGAGCTAGGCTGGTGTTTAACACATTAAGGTCACTGGAGAAGGCTTCGACCCTTCTGTAATCCTTACTGGCAGTTGGTCGCGCACCTGCAGAAAACTTGAAACGGTACAGGGGCCACAGGGGCCGAACAGGAGTAGCGCCAGCAGAAGAACTTGTGATTTGAATGGGTGTTCTAGAATCACAATTTGGTGGGTGTTCCGAGTCACTCCAGGGTCACCAATTTGAAGGGGTTATGTGAGGTCTTGAATAACCACCTTCATTAGAGGGATATTTGATGTTGAAGAGTGAGCGTTGTCACGATAAAGTGGCGTTTCTTCCCGGAGGCTGCTTAGGAGTCATCAGTGAGGCTAGCAGCCTCCTGCCCCCAGACGCCACAGAACTCCCCCAGTGACAATCCCGCGAGCACACACTCCCCTCTCCGGACTGCTGGAATAAACGTCGGGTAGAAAGCGGTGTAGATTCAGAGGTGAGAGCTAGGGGTGTCCAATTCATTAAGGGTCACTGAGAAGGCTTCAACCACTCTGTAATTACTGGCAGTTGGTTCCGCACCTGCAAAGCTTGATGAAGCTTGGTAGCAGGCGGCACAGGGTGACTGAACAGAAGTAGAACGCCCAGCAGAAAGAAACTCAATTTAATGGATGTTCGGTGATTTGATGGGTGTTCGGAATCACATCTGGTGGTTGCTTGCTGGTCTTCGTTATGCCACTTCAGTGGCACTGTGTCACTCCAGGGTCACCAATTTGAAGGTGTTAAATTCTGGTGTTGAATAACCACCTTCAATAATAGATGGAATATCTTGGATGTTGAAGTGAGTGAGCGTTGTCACGATGAAGTGGCGTTTTCTTCTTCCCGGAGCGCTGCTTAGGATTCTCGTGGGGCTAGCAAGCCTCCTCACGCAGACGCCACACATTTCCACCAACGCTTGGAGATGGTGGGAAGTCAATTCTACAGCAATAACCTAAATCCTACCCACCATGTCCGAGAATATTCCTTCAAACCCCTCAAGACAGACTAATATCTACCCTCCTCACCAGCTTAATTCTATAATGACATCTACAACATTATTCCCCCTCCCCCTCCCAATAGATCATGGCGCACTCATATTCATACACTACTAACTAACACGTTCCTTACAAAACCGCCTGAATAAAAAAATTTACTAAACTCCCCTCCCCAAATTTCCCCTACAGAAGAAACACTGTTCCAGAAGAGGCTCAAATTGACCCAACCCGGAGCAGTCAGGTCACCACCCCCCCAAAATATTTAACAATATAAATATAGATTCACTTAGCAAATGTTTACCTTCCCACCTGTACCAGATGTCACATTTCCCAAGACACAATGGAGCACCTCCTTCTGGGGTGCTCCGCTCTCGACGCACCCTGTGCCGACTTCTCTATATCTTCCCTTTCCCTCGGGTACTGTGGACCGCCCAAGAGGGTGGCCGCTTCCTGGATAGCAGTGTGGCCTGCCAAATTGAGGTGGGCCAGGGGCAAATAAGTAAGTATTTATATATATATTATATATATATAATATTTATAGTATTATATATTATATATCATTATATTATATATTACATTTGTATATATATATTAATATATATATATATATAATTTGATTATATATATATATATTATATTTATTAATATATGATAATATATTTATATATATATATATATATATATATTATATATTATATAGTATATAATAAAAAATGATATTTAATATATATATAGTTAATATATTATATATATATATATTATATATATATTATATATATATAATATATATTTCTTTTATTTTCTT